>LPNX010203767.1:284246-310567 GCA_001517045.1 Pseudotsuga menziesii | reverse complement strand
AGCCCTGTAGAAGAGAAAAATCCTCAGATTTTCTAAGGTACAATAATGTACATCCTAATGTACATGGAGTTGCCACCTAGTCGAAATAGGTGGGCAACAGTACCTCCTGAGGCCTATCCCTCAGCAACTGTCTCTGTTGTCTCTCCCTGCTCTCGATCCTAGTAATCCTCATCCTCCTCACTGTCGGAATAAGCCTCTATGTAGTAGGCCTTTCCTTTTCCTGAACATCTGTGACCTGGTATCCATGGTTCCTGGCAAGTGAAACATAACTTTTTTCTTCTAAGGTCCTGTCGGGTATCATTGTCCATCCATTCTTTCTTGGGCCATTCTTTCTGGAAGGGTTTCATTTCTTTATCTTTAATAGGAAAATTGGTCTTGGGAGGAAACGTATTTTTGAGCAATGCATCCTGCAAGTCTCTAGTCCATCTGATGGCATCTACTAGGGTGGTGGGCCTATAAGACTTGACCCATCCCCGTAAGGGTTCAGTGAGAGCCTCAGTGAACAACATAATGAACCTGCTCTCTGATATATCTGTGACCATGACTGCTATCCTCTGAAACTCGGATATAAAAGCATCTGCACTCCCTGTCTGCTTGAGCTGTGCTAGCTCCCTAAAGTGTACCTCTGGATCTTTCTGATCAAACCGCTCAATGAGCCTCTGTGTCAAATCTGTGTATGAGGTGATGGTGTTGTGACCTAGTGTCACTAACCCGTGGTACCACCACTCATGTGCTTCTTCGTCCAAATGCAAAGTAGCCAATTTAATGGCATCTGTCTCAATCATGGGGTTGAGTTGGAAGTATGTATCCAACTTCTGCACCTAATTCCTAGCTGGGCCACCCCGGGTGCCCTCAAAGGTAGGGATAGTCAGTTTCCCTACGGTGCGCTGTAACTCATAGTTCTGGGTGAATGGCCTATTGTAAGCTTTGGGTTTGTTCTTACTTTTAAAGTGGCAGAAGTCAGTGAAGGTCATGGCTGAATGGAAGTCCTCTCCTAAAGCCCTATATTCTCTCAGATAGGCACTCATGGGCTCTTTCGGTTCTGCTTGTGCTAGAGGCATTGCAGCTGGACTATCTAAGAATTGAGGCATGGTAGGTCGGAAAGGCTTGTATATATGGGGATGGCTCTGCATGTTGGTATGTAAGTGCTCCCTACTACTGCTAGTGGATACCCTATCACTGTTGGGAAATAAGGGACTGTGTGGGGTGAGCCCATTCTTCTCAGTCATTTACCTAAAGGCTAAGTTGCACGAAACAGGGAAATGGGGACGAGTTTCCGAAACGGGGACACGTTGGAAACGTGACCCCCTAAAATTTAGGAAACGGGGAAACGCGATATATATATATATATATATATATATATATATATATATATATTATTTACAGATTAAATGCAACATCACATTTAACATTTTTACTCATAATTTCATAAGTGATTCCATAATGCAAGTACTAAGTAGCAATATCCAAAAACAACACTATGATTTTACCCATAAACGATTCCATAATGCAAGTGGAAATAGCAAAAAAAAACAGCGTTCAAAATGAGGCCAAGCCGCTAATACATATATATCCAGATTCCAAAATCAACCTTTATATACGAGGCTACAAGTACAATACTACATCGACATGAACAATGAAAATAAAAAGAAAACATGAGTTGAAGCCCGAAGACTAATAGTCATCATGCTCGGGCTCATCCTCATCCTCCTCAAAAATAGAACAAGAAGCACGTTCAATAGTGGATTCTGTGAGTTTCCAATGAGCGTTGGGGATAAGCCATGATGGCAGAAAGGAGACATGGGTGTTATTTTATAACAAACCCAAGGCATAAAGAACATTCTGGAAGCCTGTAAAACCCTAGCCGAAAAAGGCAAAAACAAAAAAAAAACGTGTTTTAGGCCGACTGTGGAAGAAAACGCGGGATTTTAGTGAAATTCGATTTGGAAACGACTTTATGTTTGAAGGAAACGAGTTTCCGACACGAGAAATGCCCCCATCAATTGGAAACGCGTTTCCCTGCCGTACAGTACGGGTTTCCGAGTTTCCTTCAGGAAACGAACTGGGGACGTGGGGGGGGGGGCATGTTTCCTGCAACATAGCCTGAAGGTTCTCATCATTTCTTTTTGCCCAGTGGTGAGTTCTTTTATGGTGGATATGAGACTATTGAAAGCTATTTTATCATCATCGGCCATTGTTTCTTTTCCTTTTTCAAATTGATACTCCCTGTTCCCCAAATCTATGTCCTCTAACTCCTCTTCTCTGTCTCTATACCTCTGTCTCCTGTGAGTAATGTTGTATGGGTCTTCTGAATTCATTTATAATTTTTGCATGCCCACAGCTGGCAAGGAAAATAGCTCTGATACCACTGTAATATCTCAAACTGGTATTTTTTTTTTTTATGTGTGTATTGTAGATGGCTAATAGACGTATGCCTCAATAAAATAGAGAAGCAAACCTCGATCTTTGCATGCATGCAGTTGAATGCAAATTTGTGCCCTAGAAATTACTGAGATGCTATAAAATAGGAGAAATCAATGCATGTACATACCAGTATATAGATCAGCTAATGGTGAAGAAGATGATCTCAGCATGCAAGGATTCTGCCTGAGGAATAGGGAGATAAACCAAATCGTCCTCCACAGGTGAATGCGCCCTCCTCTCAAACTATATATGCTCCAGAATAATAAATAAGTAGCTGCTGAAAGCCCGGATGATATGCACTAGGGTTATAATACCCCTTTGATGGTGAAGGAAGCAGCATGCGGAAGAAACAGAGGCACACTAGCCCAAAACGCGAATGCCTCAAATCAATTCGCCCATGCAGAATAGCGCCTCCATAAAGGGGAGCACTGATGATAACTCGCTTGATACTCAAGCTGAATGGTCCTTCTTCCAGGGGAAGGGTAATGGAGGTGCTCCGGAATGAATGGCAGTAATATGCAGAGGTTCTAAGCCCTATAGATAGGAAAATGAATTGCTTGGTCTCTGACCACGGTGACACGGTGTGATGGTGGAACTCTCCGGCTGGATGAATAATCAACCTCCCCAAATAACTGTTGAATGTAACCTGATGATGAACTAGTGCTGAACCTGGATGATCCAACATGTTGATGAACTAGGGCAGATAAATTTCGTTGCTGAAATACACTAGTTAGCTGAGCATGCACTCAACCCCAACTTAGCTCGTCAAGCTCTCCAATGCGACTCCACAAATCAATAATCATGTAAGTGACCTCTCCATTCACTTTATCTTTCTTTTATAACTTTCAACTGCGAAAACCCTAACTTTTGACCTAATTAGGTCACTTTATCTTGTAATTTGCAGTTGACTTGCATGCATGCGCATGGAGACTTAATTGGGTGCATGCATCATTAAATAATGCCCGGATGTCATGCATGCAGGTGGCCTTTGGCTCTGGTGGCCCTCTTCGACCTAATGGTGATATAATATTGATGCCCTAGATCTTCTATATATGGTATCAGTCTTCGACTGATTCCTTGACTGTCAGTACCCGCTCGAACCTACAGGAATCACATAGGTTAGCAGGTTGGTCCTCAATGCCTAAGCAGAAGAGGACATTACAATGATATCTAACAAATAATTTTGAATATAATAATTTAGACTCATAAATAAGCATGGTAACCAAGGAGATTTTGATTTAAAGAAAAGAGGAAGAGGAGTGAAGCATGGTAACCAAGGAGATTTTGATTTAAAGAAAAGAGGAAGAGGAGTGAAGCATGGTTTGTCGCTGGAATGAACAAGCCAAGGGAGGCCTTTGTGGAGTGCCGAGGGACAGTGTCTTAAATTTATTGGAAAAGGAATGGCGCAATCTTGATCCACGCCTCATCTGTTCTTGGGAACCTAAAGCTAGATCACAATCTTGCACAATCCTCATGAGATCTGGACATATATGTATGAAAGAATGAAAATATCATGAAAAAATAATCTTATTTAAACATGTAACTTAGATTCTTGAACATACATAATATGAATAAAAATAAGCAAGTAATCTTACTTGCTAATTTAAACTCCTATTGATTCAATTGAATCCTTCAAAGCCAGTACACAAAGGCAGCAAGAAATGAGAAAAATTAGAAGTCACCCCATTTGTAGCATGACGCTAGTAATCCACACACAAAAGGCACTACACGGTATAGCCTCCAAAACTTCTTTATTCTCAGAAAATGAATGAATATTACGGTATTACAATAGCCACCAACTCTTCATCCAACTCTAACTAGTTTGGAATGAGGGGGTTGTACTTTATTTATAGTCGGAGCAGGGGAAAGTGGGTGCATCTAACACTGGCAAAGGGAGTTAAGTTGAGAGATAGTCTAACTGAGTTTGAACTGAGTTGAAGTGATTTGAAGTGGAGTGAAACTAGAGAGGTGAATGCCACCTCTCCCACCAAACTCCAACAACCCACTCATTGGCTGCCAACATCACCCAACCACTCGCTAATCCCTAAAGGTTGGCGTCAAACCTCACGTGGAGCTCCTCACCAACATCATGCTCATCTCCTAAACATCAAATGATATATCATATTGACTTTATCCAAAGTTTTTAAAACTTATCACATGAAGGGGGTCCACCCTCCATATAATCACACCTTCACTTGGTGCTAGCATGAATTCTTCAAAGTTGACGTCATCTCCACTTAACTAAAATATTCTCCACTTTAAATCTCAACCAAAGTTTTGATGTTTTCATGTTTTTAATAAGTTGCTAATCATATGGGACCCCTTTGCCATGTCATTCCACCCATTAAACAAATCAATTTTGACTTTTTCAACTTGTCCTTTAGTGCCAATTTGTTGCACTTTTAACATGAAAATGGTATTTTAATGCACTTTTAGAGATATAATGCTCCACGGGGTGTTTTAGCTGCCCGAAACATAGGAAAAGTGGCCTCTGGGGTAAAGAGGACGCTGTAAGTGTGAAAACGAGCATACCCACGCCAAGAACGGACTCCAGGCCCATCAATTATTACATTTTGAAGTTTTTTAATTAAACCATTAAAAATGGCTTAATGTACGGGAAAAAATTATTTTCTCGGAATCAAACGAAACTCTAGGGGGGCCTAGTACATGTCCATACAACTCAATTCGAATGCCTAGCATGTTTTAAAAACACTGGCACAGAGGCTCTAATAACCTCCTAAGGACTAACCACCAAGACTACTACCCCAACTTTGGAGGTGTGAGTGAAAAACTCAGAAATTATTAGTCGTTTGTTCAACAACCAATAATTACCGAAGGAAAAAACACGCTGGGCTAGTCGGCTTAATGTCTAATTCTAGGAAGTCGAGCCTTTTATAAAAATTGATCATGCTAGCACATTTTTTACAATTTCCCCAAGGGAGTATGGACATGTGTTACAAAACAAATTGAACAGACTCCCAGAAAAAGCCTAGCGAACTTCTGAACTCTGACCATGAACAAGTGTGCTTGTTCAAACCTTTTCGGCTCACTTGAAAAATCCACCAAGTACAACTTAGGTGGTAACACTACCCAATTCCCAAGTACATGAGAGTGATCTCCCCAAGTGTTGTGCTCGGTATGGTATAGCAACAAAATGACTAAAAGGTTTTTGTAGGGTTGGTTTCAGTTATGCTTAGGGGTCTTCCATTATACCCAAGGGTACGTGGAATATTGAATTCATGAGTCGTTTATGTGTGATGTGGTTTTACTTGGAAAGTACCAGCAAAGGTGTACAATGGCATTAAATCAAGTGTCTCCACTTGTATAAGTTGCATGTATGCTTCCCAAACACAATTTTACTTGTTGATTGGTAGAACTCTGTCTAAAAATGTTGAAACACGTCTCTAAACTGAACTTTTTTTCAAAATTTGGGTGCATTTTGGCATAATAAAGAGCTCTATTAGCACTTATAGTGTACTTATATAGCAGATGCAGAGAATTAAAAACAACTATTACAAGAAATATAAACTGCAAAAAGTAAAAGAGGAAGAACAAGAGTATTGAACCTGCAGAATATTAAGTTTTAACCCTTCATATTGATAATCCAGTAAGAGAGCAATGTTCATGGGCCTCATTCAAAGAGGATGGCCTCATACATTAATTGGCCAACTCCTAAGTACCCCTAAGTAGGAAGGGTAAGGTAGGATCCTAACACATAGAGCTACACTTAGTAGTCTCCTAACATTCAAGGCTTATGAACTTCCAATATGGGGGAGAAATCAGGTAATGTGTTCTTGTCCATTAGATGTTTTTGTCCAAAGCTGTAATGAGCATGATGAACCAAGCATGGGATAGATCAAGAAAGGGGGCATTAAAAAATCTACTATCATCCATGCTAATATATCTAGTGTTTGCAGGATACTTATTGCTCCCATTGGCTAGAAGGGGTGTAAAGAAAGATGTGATCAATCCTGCAGCTCTAGAGGAGCAACATAAGGGTTGTTGTCTAAAACTAACTACTTCCTTGAGGAACAAAGCGAGCATTTCTAATGAGGGTATCGAAAAGAAGGTAGAGAGTGTAAGTGCATCAAAAGGATCTTATTTCTCCAGACAACCTTGTTATCAAGAAAATTGTTGGGCTGATTTCTTTGGAGGACTTGTTCAAATTCAAGATTGATATTTGGGGCCTACTGTGGAGACTCGAGAGATTGGGGATGAGTGTTTGGTAAACATATCTAGTAGTATGATTCCAAAAAAATCTAGTCCCTATTACAACGGAAGCATGTTTCTCTTGTTCTTAGTGCTCATTGGACTTCTTCCAACCCAAAAGCTAGGTTGATTCAGAGGGTGCTTAGTGTATGGACCATTTGACTCTCTGACAAATTACAAATTTTTGCCTAGTAATCTACCGGGAATTCCTACCAAGGCCCTCTTGGAGAGAAGTGGGCTCGTGGACAGGCTTTGTTTAGTTTGTGGAAAACTGGAGACAGTGAAACATATATTTTTGAACCACAGATTTGCCAAGGTCTATCGGCAACTTGTTCAAGATCAGCACTCAGCCTTCTTTCAGGGGAGATACACTGGAGGGTTGCACTGTTTGACGAGTCTAGATACCTTGTGCTTTCTGCTTTTTCAGCAGTATGGCAGTGACTGCGAGGAAGTCACAGTCACTGCTTTATTCACTCTCTGGCAATGGAGATGTAAGTATGTTTTTGTGAATAAGATAAGTTCATTTCAGTCCTTTTGTTATAACTGGTGGGATGAGGTATGTATGCAACTGTTAGCTAAAGCTATGTTGCGGGGAAGCACTGCCCACCCCCTCCGCTCCCGCTCCCACTCCCAAAGCTCGCTTCTAAAGGAAGTGTCCAATAAGCGCTGGGGAAGCACACCTCCATATGGGAGCATTTTCAGGAAGCTCCCTTCCTTGCCAAAAAAATGCATCCTCCTTGTTTTTTTCAATTTTTCTTAAAAAAACAAAAAGTTAAGTGATGGGTGGGGGGGAACTAACCCTAGTTCCATACCAATGCTATATATAGGAGGAAAAACCTACTCTAATAGCAAAAAACCTAACATTAGTAATCATCAGTAGCATTAAATGGTAATGTTAAATCCTTAAAGTAAAAGTTGACATTTTCCTTATCTTTCATTTATAGAAAATGAAAGATAAAGAAAATGTCAACTTTTACTTCAATTTTTAACATTACCATTAATTGTTTCGGGATGTTTGAGAGTGGTTCCAACCTCATCGGACTTCAAATGCAAAAAGTAGATTTTTTTTATCCCATTTCAAAATTCAACAGACTTAACAGTTTTTAGGATTTCAAGATTGCAATGTTTCCACTGGGTTCTATCATGTATGAGGGTATGGGATTGGCATTTAATCAAACACATCAACCCCTCTATGTACCTTGATTTTGGTGGTGTTGATTGTTCAGATTGATGTTGGTGACCTCAAAACTAGTTTTTAAAGAATCCTAGTTTATATCCTAGTTTATAGCCTAGTTTTATAGCCTATTTATTTGTGGCCTGAAAACTAGTTTTTGAAGAATCCCTAGTTGTATGGCCTTTTTATATATTGAAAATTTAAAGCTTTAAGGTTAATGTTAGGGATACTGGACAAATTCACTACTAGATGATTGATGATTGATATATGGTATTATGGTTTATTTCATGTTTTTATGCTTTCCATAACTAATTCAACATTCTACATGCATTTGTTGACATATGCATCAAAATATAAAATATATATATAATGCTTCCAAACCGGAAGCTTTTGAAAATTTTGCTTTTCGCTCCCGCTCCTGCTTCCACTCCCAAGTAACACAAAGCTAAAGGGTTTTTACTGATTAAGGTTGCTAAGGAACTAGATGCTACAACTTACTCTGATTTTATTTCTGCTTTAGTATCACCGAGGAAGACAATGTGATTCGCCATTGTATATATATTATAATACCCTTCTGCTTTCATTTTCTCTTTTTGATATGCTTATGATAAAATAAGATCTATTTTTTTTAAAGAAACTTTATAGATCTCTGTTCTTTTATCTTGCTTATTATCTCTCTTAGTGAGTTAAGATCAAATTAAATTTTATTAATGTCTGATAAATGACCACAAAAGTAGGTCAATGGGACAGAAAAGTATATCCTATAACATAAGGCACAATGTGGGAGTCCTCAAAAGATGCTAAAATCAAACATCCAAGCTCATGATTATCAACTAAACCTCTAGCTAATGAAGCTAATAATGCTAATAAGGGGAAGGCCTCTCAATATCTAGGTTTATCTGTTTGAGGAGAGAAGAATCATATCATACTAACTAGTTTTAATACCTTGGCTGGCAAGGTATATATAGAGGATTGGAGATCTAGGTACAGATATCTATCAGTCTTGATTAACCATTCTTAAAATCTTGTGCAACATGGCTACACCTTATAACATGGAAAATCATTGAGGTGAAGAGATGGAGAGCATTGAATTTAGCAGAGATTATAGTGTGGAAGTTTTTTCTGATGTGAATATGTTTTGAAAGCATAGTGTGTACATTCTCAACGTGGTTCCAACCTGTTTACACCAAGTGTGGGATCCCTACCTCGCAACTGTAAAGAAGAGGAGGTGTGTCAAAGAAGTCGGTATTATCTTGTATATCCTGAAACTAAAACTGGGTAATCTTTATTGTCTTCTTTCAATAAAATTGTGAGTAGACATGCAACCCGAGAAACAAAGAGGAGTTGCAGAAATACTAGACAACAGAAATGCTTGAAATAATCAAGGGATACAAAGTGCTGTCCTGCGAAGGAATATCTTTGTGAAAGATATATGGTGCTCAGACCGACTGCTTAGCTATTGTATTGTTTTAGATATTGTAGTTACTAACCCTGGATCTTTCAAGAGGGTTAGCTCCCATAGCTAGGTTCTCACAGTTCTACATGTCAACAAAGTGAATCTTACAGGAAGAGATCCAATATAATAAGATGCTTGAATGGTTATGGGCAGCACCTAGTTAATATGAATTTATAGATTAAACTGATTTGAGGAAATTGTAAATGATTAATTTATTCTTTCTTGTTAAGCATCCTGTTAGAGTAAATTAGACCTGGGTTATATTTGCTCAGAAAAAGTGTTTTACTTTTGTTTTCAGGTTGACGAGCGTGCTGTTCTTAAGCATTTTGATTGGCCTGAGGGCAAAGCTGATGCTTTGAGGGAAGCAGCGTTTGAATATCAGGATTTGCAAAAGTTGGAGTCAGAAGTTGCTTCCTTTGTTGATGATCCCAGACTTTCTTGTGACACGGCCCTTTATAGGATGTACTCCTTACTTGAATCGTAAGCTCTTAAATGCCCTTGTTTTTAATTACGTGTGAAATTAATTTCTTTTATATCAGTCATAATTCAGGAGAAAAATATAATTTATTAATTACTCAAAAACATCCTTGTTTTTGAGGTGGTTTGTATTACTCAAACAGGTTGTTTTGTTTAGATGTTTGTATTTGTGTCCATTTTTTGCATGCACACACCAGCTACTCATGAATCAAAGATCACGTGCCAAGATAAATCGCAGGGATCCTATCATTTCAAGGCAAGCCATCTTTTAATGAAAAGTTGTGTCCTACTATTTTAATGATCTTTGGTAACTTGACTCTTATCTCTCTAGTTGTATATACTATAAACAACACAAGTCATAACTTAAAAGAGATCTGTTGTAAATTGAGAGTCTGCTTAAAAACCAAATAATGGAGTTGTGTCTTTCTCTTTGTGCTATTTCTAATTATCTAAAGCAAAGGAGTCATCGTTAAAAGAGATTCAGAAGTTTTGTCTTCTCTTTCTCATCTCTTACTGCCGGCATGAAACAAATCTTTACTTAAAAGAGATCCAGTGTAAATTCACTCTATTAAAAGCTTTAATTGAAGTTATTTTCGCTTTAGTTGGTTACTTTGCAGAGTTGAGAATGCTAACAGAACTTAAAGTTTTCTAATCAGAAGTTTTGTCTTCTCTTCCTTATCTTTTTAATTACTGGCATTAGACAAATCTTTACTTAAAAGAGATCCAGTGTAAATTCAACTCTATTAAAAGATTTTATTGAAGTTATTTTCTCTTTAGTTGGTTACTTTGCAGAGTTGAGAATGCTAACATAACTTAATGTTTTTTAATCAGAAGTTTTGTCTTCTCTTTCTTATCTCTTTAATTACTGGCATTAGACAAATCTTTACTTAAAAGAGATCCAGTGTAAATCCAACTCTATTAAAAGATTTTATTGAGAATGCTAACAGAACTTAATGTTTTTTAATTTGCAGAGTTGAGAAAAGTATGTATGCCCTTCTACGCACACGAGATATGGTAGTTGCTCGTTATAAAGAGTTCAATATTCCTATTTACTGGCTACTCGATTCCGGTCGTGTGGGCAAGGTATGCATTGTTTAGTGCTCATATGACTTATATTTCCTTCAGTATTGAAAAGAGCTTGATAGAAGTTATCCAGAAATAATCAAAAGAAATCCATAAATAATTATTTGCTTGCTATTCTTCAACATCCTACTTCAGTGAAGGTAATGCATTCAGTGAAGGTAATGCATTAATATGGTTTTCTATTCTTCAGACCAGTATTTCGCTTCTTTTGCCTATTAAACAACAATTTCAATGCCCTCAGACATAAACGAGACAGTGTTGGTTAGTGGATTAACACAAAAATTCTTATCATTTAATGTCTTTGGTTGGGAAAACCATGTCTTATACAGTAAAGTAGCATGTGCAACACATATTTGGAGCATACAGCTAACTGGAGTCATCAAGTCATTTTATCTTTATAGGAAGAAAAATTTGACAAATGCTCTTGATTCTTATTTATTAGCATAGAAAAACTTGTTCCTGTTTCCTCAGACATAAACGAGACAGTGTTGGTTAGTGGATTAACACAAAAATATTTATCATTTAATGTCATTGGTTGGGAAAACCATGTCTTATACAGTAAAGTAGCATGTGCAACACATATTTGGAGCATACAGCTAACTGGAGTCATCAAGTTATTTTATCTTTATAGGAAGAACAATTTGACAAATGCTCTTGATTCTTATTTATTAGCATAGAAAAACTTGTTCCTGTTTCCTCAGTAAACTTTTGTCTCGTGCGGACATTGGAGTATCATTTTTAGCATCTCACATCCCATCTATCTGTTCTATTTGAACTTTTTGGCAAGGAATTGGTGGAAGAGCAAACGACGAGCTCCAACATATTGTCTATGTCTGAAAAATTATTGTGCCGAGGGCTCTACAGCCCAGGGGAGACCTTGTAATGTTATGTAACGTTCCTCATGTAACATTCCTCTTGTAAATGTAGGCCATAAAAAATACTAATTTTAATTATCCTCCACAAAAACAACCTAATATGGGGAGGCCTTGCAAATGGTTTTAAAACCATGTGCAAGGCCTCCTAAACAACTCATGGTTTTAGGAGGGCCCTGAACATGGTTTTAAAACATATATGGGGGAGGTGTTGTAATGTTCTTTACTAACCAAATAAAAAATAATAAAAAATATTATATGTCCGTCATAAATAGTATTAAATATTAATAATAAAAATATTATATGTCGACCTTAAATAAAAAGATGTGTATTTTGGTCTGAATCAGACCAAAGCTGATAGTTGAGTGCAATACTTAATAAGTTAATAACAGGTTTGTACCTCCAAAGGTTTGATCCCTCTTGGGGCTTGATAGAGCCTAGGATTTGAATCTATGTTGGGTATATGACTTCAATACTAACATTTGATATCATGTGACCAATTCAGTGGTTAAATTATACTAAAGTTATTATTATAAGTTATTTTACCCCAAACGCCACCCCTAGGTGCTAAAAATGTGTGTGGAATGCTTTGGCAGGCGTTTCATATTTTAAAATGCCATTTCTGTTGTGTCCGCCGACATGTCGTCCATTTCAGCTTGTCGAGTATTTCACTGAGCATTTCGGCCATTAATAAAATATTAAGTCAAAAGAATGGTAATCCTTGTTTCTTATAAATTAACTTAAAAATAAAAGTCTTCTTTAATGATTTTTTTAAATTTAAAATTCACAAGTGGTAATTTTTTGGTCTCATACATATATATATGTATGTCAGTGTGCTAATTGTATTATATCATGATTTTTTAAAAATTTACCAGGTCTGTATTCATTCTGTTATCCGTATCCGTATGCATGCACCATTAGTGACGAGTGGTTAAACCACCATACTTCCCATTGGTGCATTAACATATAATTAATGAACAATATTTAATTTTGATAGATTAATTATTTTTCTTAAGAAATGTGTATAAAAAAAATATTAACATATAATTAATGAACAATATTTAATTTTGTTAGATTAATTATTTTTCTTAAGAAATGTGTATAAAAAAATATTAACATATAATTAATGAACAATATTTATATCCCATAACTAATATCCCCAACATGCAAGGTCATTTGGAGTAATTTTTTACTTGCAATTCACAGCGCTTAACCATTAACTTTCAGATTAACTAAACTAACTATCTATTATGATATTTTAAAACATGAACTTATAGTTGAATGGTAATAAATGGACCGTACATCAAAATAAAAGCTAGGGTTTTTTAATACTTTGTGTTATAAATAAACATCATTTTTTAAATTAATTAAATTTAGTAGTTTCACCGCTGTTATATTCCCATACGTAGCATATTGAACTTATAATGCAAAATATGTGAATACCATATATACCATGCGCATGCGCCCAAAAGAATATTTGTTTTTATATTTTTCAAAAACTCACCAATCGTGTGGGTTCCACAGTTAATTCTGTTGTGCCCATACCCAGAAAAAACTTTTATTTTATAAAAACTCACGGCAGAGTTAATTCTGAAACTTGTTATTGGTATGAATTTTTTACAATGTGCAGATTAAATTCGCTTGTGTTCAACTAGCAAGAAAGTACATGGCGCGTGTGGCGTTAGAGCTAGATGATATTGCAAATATTTCGGAAAATGAACCAATTAGAGAGTTTCTACTTCTGCAAGGAGTTCGTTTCGCCTTTCGCGTTCATCAGGTGAGAAATCGCATCTTGTATGTTGTACTTCGAATGAACTTGTGAGCAGCAGGTCTGAATTTCTTTAAAAAAAAATTCAAACTTTTGGAATTGTATTTCAGATACTCCAGTTTCATATATATCTTGAACAACTTTAGTTCTTTGGGAATTTCATAATACTTACATGTTATGTTCAGTTTGCTGGAGGTTTTGATGCAGAGAGTATGCAAGCATTTGAGGATCTCAGAAGGCGAGCTCAAGAGCAAGTTAGAGAAGCAAGCTAAGTAGCTGTAATAGATTGAAGTTTCAAATCCAATCCAATTTTCCTTAAAAAGAATATTTGTATCATATTCCAGGAGTCGGTTAGGTTGATCAAAGTTCAACCTAATCCATTGTATTTAAAATTTTAGTAATTCCACAAAAGATGAAACATTATGAATGGTAAAACCTTTCACTAATTTAGTATTTGCCCATGCTTATGAATGGCAAAACCCTTCACTAATTTAGTATTTGCCCATGCTTATAATATTTTTGCTGTTTTAGAGTAGGCTGCATATGAGATTTCCTAATGGACATATTTAGGAAAAAACAGCATGAATGGAGTTAGGTTTCATATTTTCATGAAGTTAATAAGAAAAACGATTACCAATATACACATTGATATATTGGTGGTATGCCTATTTGAATATAGGTCAATTCCAACTTTAGCTTTAAATCAACTTCCATGCGTGGTGATGATCATCGCTCTGAGCTATGAATAACACATCCTTTCGCAGGAATACAAACTCTTTTGAGTTTTGTTTGTACGAGAGCTTGGTCTCTTTTTCTTTTTTGTGCAATGTGTATGGATCAGATCCTTGGGTTTCTTTTTTCGATCATGAATGGAGGTTCTCTATGGAGGAGTCGTCTGGTCTCTCTTTGTACTCTCTGAATGGGTGTTCTGGTTGTCTATTTGGAGAACCTCTTTGTTCTCACCTTTGTCATGTTTAGTATTAGACCTTTATGGTCTGGTTGGTTCTTTTTGTACGTTGGGAACTATATTACATGATAAGCTGATGTCTGTTTTGGTCTCAAACCAGTTATGTAATATACCCTTTGATTCATCATAAATACCAAGTACAGGATTTTTTCATTTGGAAAAAGAAGAAAGTGAATCTCAGTTTCTTTTGGAAAAAACAAAATGTCATTTTGTGTTCATATTAGTTTTTTTTCCAAAGAAATTTGTCATAAAATACAAAATCTTTTTATATTAAAATAAATTAAAGATAACAATACATATACAAAATTTGTGATAAAATTCAAAGATGGAAAAACAAAGGAACAAAAAAAACTCATAATCTTGGCTTCATATACACATCTGCCGTTAAAAAAAAATTAAAGATCCAAGCACAGAAGAAAATGTCCCAGTTCGTGTTAGTTATTTTATGTCACACTTAATTACTTTTGGACTCCCAAAATTAATATATTATTCATTTCCTTATAAATAAATATAACACTTGTATAATATTGTAGTAGAAAGTATAATAGTGTACTAGAAAGTATAGATAAATATACTTTAAAGTTATACTATATTATTTTATATTTAGTAAAATGTGAATTAATATTATATTAACAAGAATTATATTTATAAGATTAATATGTTTGGAGAGTTATATATTAATTAACATATTGAGATCTAATATATGTTAATAATATATATTTTTAGATTGCATTGACTTTATCACTCTTAAAGCATATTACTTAATTTATTGTTTTCATGATGTTACATTACCAAATGGAAAGCTTATTGAGAGGTGCGTGGTTTCACTCCAATGCACGTAGATGTTAAGAGATGGAGTCAATGGAGTACAACTACAAGTTCATCTAATAGTTTTTTATTACCATGTTTTAATTACCATATTAATCTCAATTTAATTTAATAGTTGTATCACTATTGGAGTTAACATAATAGTTGTATATAATAGTTAATTTAAAAATTAATATATTAGGAAGTGTAATTCAACTAAAAGTCATCATTATAGTTGAAGTTATCATCAATGGAATTAAACTCATAGTTGTATCTAATAATCTAATAGTTGAAGTTGAAGTTTAATTTTCCAATTGTCATGAGTTGTACTTATTAGATGTTAACTGAGCTAATTTTTTTTTTAAATTGTCATAATCAATCTGAATAGTACATTTGTCTTATTCTCGTTCATACATGAAAAAGCATACATGGCAATCCACTCCAAAATTCTAAGATATATAAGCATATTGGCATAAATATTATAATAGTAATTAATATTTATAATTATTAGTAAAATATTAAATGATTGAAGTTTTTTTGTTGTTTTTATTAGGGTGTCACGATAATTGTTTTTGAAAGTCATCTCGTCTTAAGAGGTAGAGGTAGGTGAACTCTAGAATCGTCCTTATGTGGCAATGAAGGTAAATGCCTTTATTGATCTAAGTTATTTTCCATGAATCATGGACTTGATACTTACTATTTGTCCTATTAGCCATTCAAATCCAACCTCTTTGTGAAGAAAATGAATGACATTAATATGAAACTTGCATTTACACATTTTGTCAAACACTTGAATCTATAGGGTTTATGATTAAAAATTAACTCATAAACTTGAAATAAAAACCACCATATTCAAGATCTTTTCAAATACTGAAGTATCCATTCTCACATGAAAACACAGATATTTTGGTCAATAGACCGAGCAAAACCCCAACTCTGGGGAAACCCTATCAAGAAGAAAATTATTATTAAGAAATACTCAAAATATTTTCATCTACACATGAAATCATTCCTTCAACTCTCATTGACAAAAATGCCTCGATTTTTGTGCCAAATAATAGTTCCATGGCCTCCACACATGTTGTATGGCTGCACTTTTGTTGTACTTTCCTGCCTAGAAAATTGTGGCTACATGTGCCTACAATTAATGCAATTGTATGGCTTGTTAGTGTGCAATAAATAATGTTGTATTGCCTCGAGATTCATGCCCACATGTGCATTGTACGGATTGCTTTACACTATTGATGTGCGGTCACCTTCAAGCTGCCTTGGGATTTGTGTTGTTCTTTGCCTTGGGAATCATGCAAAACTCCATATCTTTCATTCTTTTAGCATATCAATAATCCTAACCTTCCATGGAAGATATGGAGTTGTTAACAAAACTCCATATCTCCCATTCTTTTAGCATAGCAATAATCTTAACCTTCCATGGAAGATAGTTGGATACATGATTCAACCTATCTTCATACCGTATGTTCATCATTGGAATTTACTTACAATAAATCTTTTAACTTAAAAGACAACACAACTTCTAGCTATGAATCACAATCTTGAACCCTACTTCCGTTTAGCTCTGATATCATGAAGAAAATAAATGACATTAATATGAAACTTGCATATACACATGCTGTCAAACACTTGAATGTCTAGGTTTTATGATTAAAAATTTACTCATAAACTTGAAATAAAAACCACCATATTCAAGATCTTCTCAAATATTGAAGTATACATTCCCACATGAAAACACAGATATTTTGGTCAACAGATCGAGCAAAACCCCAACTCTAGGGAAAACTCTAGAAAGAATAGAATTGTTACTAAGAAGAATACTCAGAAATTTTTCATCTACACATGAAATCATTTTTTCAACCCTCACTGACAATAATACCCAAATTGGAACAACATCAAAAATACTTTGATTTTCGTGCCAAATAACAGTTATACGGCTTGTTGTATGGCATCTACACTTGTTGATGTATGACTGTACTTTTGATGTACTTTCTTGCCTTGAAAATCGTGTCCACCCATGCTCGCTGCAATTAATGTAGTTGTATGTCCTATCAACCTGCAATAAACATTGTTGTGCTGCCTCAAGATTTGTGCCCACACATGCATTGTACGGATTGCTTTAGACTGTTGTTATACGGTCACCTTCAGGCTGCCTTGGGATTTGTGATGTTCCTTGCCTTGGGAATCATGCCACTTCTTTAGGGCATTCATTCTCTCTCATCAATCTCTCTCTCTCTCTCTCTCTCTCTCTCTCTCTCTTCATTAATGGTGTGTTCAATTTGTCATTTCTATCTTGTTTTATACTTTAAAAATTGTAACCACCTATCTTAACTACCCAATATAGGGTTGAGATACCTTTACAAAATTTAGGGCCATCATTTAATGCACTCACATTTAATAATTAATTCACTTTAATATTAAATAAACTTTTAAGTGAGGCTCATTCTATAAAATATGAAACATCACTTTTATTTATATAACGTTCACTTATTACATAAATGTACAAGGACAAACTCTAAGTCCTCTTCATCATACCACACCAAAAATATGAGTGAGGACCTTCCGATTTAATTTTTCAACACTTTGTTCTCATTGAAATGAGATATATGCAAGAGTTTTGTCAAAAGCTCCTTCTTAAGGAGGCATCAACCAAGTTCTCCAAGCATGGACACCTCTCTTTCTCTAAGGAGCATGTTTAAGGATGTGGTAAAATAAGGTGACCCTTAATTATAGTGCTCCTCCAAGGAAGGAAGATTCTATTTTGGTTCTACAAGTCTCAACAAAGTAAGTAAATGGCATCAACAAAGCCTTTAAAAAGAACATCTTTTTCTTCAACAAGTATAGTCAAATTGTAATCCGTTCATGACCTAAATTAATGACTATTGGTTAACAAATTACTTGGTAAGACTATGTGCCATACCTTTTTTGGTTCATTTTGAAGAGATTGAAGATAGGTAATAGTAAAGGAAGAAGTGTAATACCTCGTGTGTTAAGCCACGGACATATGTAACTTTTAATTGTTTATTATTGTGGCATATGGTTCTAAAACAAGGGTCTCTAAGAACCTAGATACATTATTATAATTTTGTAAATAATCAATTAATTAAAACAACTAGCACATCAGAAACCACTAAAAGAGTATGGGAGACCTAGGTCCACAATGTGAGGGGGAAAGGGGACATTCTTGGCACTTTAGAACTTGTTTGGCTAATCTTGGTCCATATTTATGTCTTGGTGGATTTATTAGTTGATGATCACCCAAACATTATACAACGGGCCCAAATTTTGATTATTTTAGCCGATGTTGGTATTATTGAGCCTGATACATGATTTAGTGGGCCTCCTTGGTGTTTGGGCGGGTGCCACTTGTTGATTGAGCCTCTTTAGTGGTTTTGTAACTCCCATTTGCACAAGTGTTCTCTTAGTGGCTATTTTTAGCTTTAACACATCAAAAGTTGTGTAAATAATTGTGTAACTCTTGTGTAAATCCTTGTGTAACCCCTTGCCCCTTTGTTATTTTGGGAAGATGCCTTAGCTTGTGTGACACCTCACCTCACTAATTTTGATTCCTCTTCATGGATTATGTGTCCACACATGAATTTGAGTTGGGTGGAGTGGCTTGGAGTCACTCTCCTTGAAATTTGAATTGCTTGGGTTGGATTAGAGTTAACCTCTTGTGGTTGAATTAGCTCCCTTGGATTGACTTGGGTTGGCTTATCTTGGTTTCGTTTTATCCTTGTGAGTTAGAATTATTTTCTTTGGCCTATAAATCCATGTTTGATATCTTGGTTTTGGTTGTTTTTCATGGTTCTTTTGAATGGTTGTTGATTATGGTTGTTCATACCATTGATGGTGAGAGCTTGGGAAACCATGAATGCTCTGCTATGTGAATGAACTTTGTGCTTGAAGCATTGTGATCTTGTATTGTGTTTGTGATAACCCTGAAAAAATCTAGTGTAGTTCCTATGTTTCCACTACTTGGCTCTATCGTGGACCTACACATAAATCCTGATGGTGAATGGTGATATCTCAATGGCCTAGGAGTTTGGACTACTATTGCACCTGGTAGTGGGGTGGAAGAGGAAGTATGTGGCGAGGAATAGAGTTTTGGATTCTCAAATTGATACTTGAAATATTCTTGAGTGCACCTCTATTTTGGATCAGTGGCCTCAGCTCAGGGATGTTTTGTCAAAATGAGATCTAGCTTAGCAATACCAAAGGTTGGGTGGAGCGTGGTCCAAATGATGCCAGTTGTGCATTGATAAAATAAGTGATTTAACTCATGTTTATTTCATTTACTTGGCTCTGATATGATTTATTTATGGATGCACATGAAATGTTTGATGAAACATATGATTTATTTGTGGAAGAAATTTCCCACATAATTCAATCTATTTATTCAAGTAAATATTATGAAGAAATTGGGAACTAGTTTTTGGGATTTTGTGCACAATTTGTTTGAGGAAATAATTATTTGGTACATTTGCTACAGAATTGATACTTCTTCCCCTGTTCATTATATAATGTGTATTTTGATGGTACAGTAAGCTCGGAATGGTTTAAGGCACTTCTCTTTGATGCTTCTACCTTTTATTCGAAAACTAGTTCTTTAATCGGACTATTTTGTATATTTTGGAGACTTGGCACATGAAATGTTTGTAAAAATGTATGAGTGTTACTTTTATTATTATGTATGACAAATAATTTTGAAATGTATTTGAGAATGTGAGGATAAATCTTTTTTGTAGTTTTGGGGAAATGTCTACCGAAATTCTAGATCAATTTCAAATTTATAGCTCCTTCAATGGAATTGGTTTGAGTAGATTTGTGACTTTGCATATAAAGTGTTGGAAAAAAAATTCGAATAAGATATACCTCTATCATGATTGATAAAACATGTTATTTATAGTTGTAAGTGCATTTGAATGATTTTATAAGCTGTGGATTTAATTATTCTTGTGATTCCTAGAATTACTAGTTAATTCAGATGAATAGAATTAACTAGTTTTGTGAGTTTAATGGAATGTATATGGGCAGAAAGCTACAACCATATGATTGTAAGTGACCCTTGATATGCTTTCGATGAGCTACAATAGTTGTATATTTATCTTTATTTGGCATTTAGAAAGTTAAATTGGAAACTTGTACATTGCGATGAAATTGGTAAATAGTTTTTGGATTCAAGTCTTTGTTTTTAGTAAAAGATGAATGTAAAGTCATATTCTCTATTCTTGGTACTTTACTTGTACTTTAGAATGTTATTTTCCAGATCTGTAACTTCACCTCTGTATGCCTCGAAACTATGTATGATTTGTTTGATTGAATTCCTGGCAGTGTTTATTAACTTGTAACAAAATTATCTAATTAGCCTTAGAGAGCTAATGATATGTCCCTCTGACCCTTTGATATCCCTGGGGGCATTACAAGTGGTATCAGAGCTTAGGTTCCAACACTACGGTTATTGGGCCTTCTATAGAGTTATTATGTTTTGTATATGTGCATTTGGAGTTTACGAATATTCTTAGTAAGATGAATTTAACCTCCCTTATGTTAATAGAAGAATAACAAACCTCACTTCATATATTAGTTCGTTGTATGCCTTAGAATTAATTAATATTGTATATTTGTTGTTCAATAGATTGATTGGTAAGTACTATGTGGTGCATATCTAATAATTGACTCTGACTTTATTAGTTTATGCATGTGCATTGCCTCTTTTACTGCTCATTGAATTGTTAATATTGAAATGCTTCTTGTAGTATGACTTATTTAACGGTACATTATGATTATTAATTGATAAGTAAATAATTGTCATTATAATAGTATGTACTATGTAGCATTATCAATAGTAATTTAATGCTAAGTTATTAAGATGATATAGTTCAATTGTTATTAAATATTAATATTTGTTAAGTGGCATTTATACCCTATATGGATTTTGTATTTTCTTATGGATGGTATGCTTTTATAGTCTTATTTATGCCACTTGGATGGTGGTGGTTAAATGGATGAGTAACTTCTTCGCTATTTTAGGAATTGGGCACTTGTCTAAATGGTGTTTCTCATTCTCCTTTTTATTTTATGCATGTAGTATGTTTTTATACTATTTATTAATTATTACTATTCTAACTTATCTAGTTAGTTAGTGGTGGAATTGTCACTTGGAGGTAAGCATAGCTACGGGCTATTTTTGAATTCTATTATTTAATTTATTTATTTTGGGGTTAGTGGTGGCATTATTATTATTCTAGCTATATTACTAATTTATTTATTAAGTGGAGAAAATGAGCCACTTGTCCCTAATGGTTCATATTCTCTTTTTTTTATTTTTTTATGGAAATGTAACTCCTTGTCAATTTTTGGAGGAGAATGAGCCACTTGTCTCTATGGTTCACATTCTCTTTTATTTTATTTACTTTACTTATGGAGATGTAAATGAGTCACTTGTCTTTAATGAATCATATTCTCTTAATTTTTTTATTTTATTTTATGTTTAGAAGTAGGTAGTATATTAGTGTAAGATATATATATATGCGTGTTTGTGTGTGAGAAAGAGATATGTATAGTTGTTAAAAATATATATAAGAAGAATATATGCATTATTATATATATGAATGCTTGGATGTTTGTATATATTATAATATGTATCTTATTATATGTAATAGTTATTAGTATTATATGTATGTAATATTATGAATATATTATATGTATAGACGTGAGCGTATGTAATGATGTAAGTGTAAAATTTGGAGATGTGTGGAATTGTCCGAGTGTTTGGAGGCGTTTGGAAGTATTTAGGAATATTTGAAAGTGCTTGAAAGTATTTGGGAGTTTGGAAATATCAAGAAGAATAGTGTGATCAAAAGTGTTATGTTAATATCACCCGGATGTGGGAGAAAGACAGGAGGAGGAGGCTGCCAGACACATGGACGGATTATACGAGGTGGAGGACATCTTTCCATGAGGAGGAGGATGTTTTTCCACGAGGCCAAGGATAGAATGCCACGAGGATGGCGCTTGCAAAGCCCAAACGGCGGTGGCTTACGACAACCACGAGGCAGGAGAGGAAGGGACAGGGAATCGGTGTGGAGCACTTGAAATAGATGTAGATGGAAGTTTGCACGGGAGGATTGAACCTCTACATTAGCAAACCTTACACAGTACCGAGGGATAGCTACCAGTGATTATGGGGAAGTTAACTGGCACGAGGGTGGATATGGATAAGATTTGTGAGGGGATCTCATTGCATGCAAAGGATATGGGGACGATCGTCACAGCGGGCCAAAGCCTGGGCAAATCCCTGCGCATTCCATCAACTGAGATTATGTGTACCTGGGTATCAGGCTCCAAATTTGAAGCCTTCAGGGCCCGTCAAGGGCCCTTTTACCCGTCATAGAAGACCGTTTTTTTTTTTTAACCTGCGAAATAAATTCAATTACCGAATATGCCCGTCAATCGGGAAATGGTAAAAAGGTTTTAAAATTTTCACTAGAAGGGCTGATCCAAAATCTGCCCGTCAATAGTTTTTAAGTGCGCTGAGTATGGGGCAGCTGGGGTCCGGGGCTTATGCCATGTGGACACTGGGACCCCTCACCCGTGACACCCGTCACCCAGAAAATTAAAATACATAATCTTAAATTATTAATACATTATACATTATATAATATACAGTGAATCGTGAATGTGATTCGAATTTAGGACCTCTGTGAAATAGGCTAATTTAAATCAGTGTACTGTCACGACTCACCTGTGTAATCACTAAATTGGAATTTGGTAATCTATCATTTCGTATTAACTCCTCCCTCGAGTGACGAGTCCGCTCACAGCTTTCAGTATTTTGGTTTTAAATGGAATTATGGATCCTACAGGCTGCAATGTTCATTTGGCTTTTAGGGTTTTCATTTGCAGTGTTCCTGGTGCAGGGGAGTTCCAACTTCCAGCGTTGTGTTTTGGCCCGGCAGCCGGCTGTTCGAAGATCAAGGAGTCATCCCACTGGCGTCTATGGCCATTGTAGTTCAACTGGTTAGNGTCAATCGGGAAATGGTAAAAAGGTTTTAAAATTTTCACTAGAAGGGCTGATCCAAAATCTGCCCGTCAATAGTTTTTAAGTGCGCTGAGTATGGGGCAGCTGGGGGCCGGGGCTTATGCCATGTGGACACTGGGACCCTCACCCGTGACACCCGTCACCCAGAAAATTAAAATTCATAATCTTAAATTATTAATACATTATACATTATATAATATACAGTGAATCGTGAATGTATTATGTGATTCGAATTTAGGACCTTCACCTCGGTGAACCGTGAAATAGGATAATTTAAATCAGTGTACTGTCACGACTCACCTGTGTAATCACTAAATTGGAATTTGGTAATCTATCATTTCGTAATAACTCCTCCCCCGAGTGACGAGTCCGCTCACAGCTTTCAGTATTTTGGTTTTAAATGGAATTATGGATCGTGCAGGCTGCAATGTTCATTTGGCTTTTAGGGTTTTCATTTGCAGTGTTCCTGGTGCAGGGGAGTTCCAACTTCCAGCCTTGTGTTTTGGCCCGGCAGCCGGCTGTTCGAAGATCAAGGAGTCATCCCACTGGCATCTATGGCCATTGTAGTTCAACTGGTTAGTGCCATTGCCAGCTTCCTTCTCTCTGTATATTCTAAATTGTGACAGCCTTAACAAACTCTGAGCGATTTGTAGCCAAGGATTTGTGAATTGAAATCAATAAGGATTATGATAATTTTTTAGCCATGGAATGAACATGTGAATAGATTCTAGAATTCAATAGGATTGTGATAACTTTTCACTGTTTTGTACTGGTCTTGAAATGGTGGATTTATAAAAACCAATCGTGTATTATAGGCCCAACTGATGGGCGAATGGAAATTGGCCCTAGCTCTTATCCTTATAGGGGACTCGAGAGGAAGGGGAGACACCTTTATAGATAGAACCCTAAATTAACATGATGATGGAACTGCTATAAAACAGCTATTGAGGGAATACGACGGGGGAAATAACCCTAATAACTGCTATTGGGGTGGGACAGTTCTGGATTCATAATTGTAAAATATTTAGCTTTTGTAATTTCTACTTACAACCCATAGTGGGAGGCTCCCAAAAATCTAGGCCCCATCACCCAAGCCCACAACAGTTTAGTGGACTCAATTTGTGGGACAATTAATCTTTCTGTGATTGATTTTGATACGCCCAGAACTGTAGATGGTAATAGGGAAATCTTTTCAAAATACATTACATTGGGGCCCGGGGGGCTTGTGAGAAGCGCCCACTTCTCAATAGGTATGCTGTGGTCCTCTCGCAGTTAACGCAAACCCTAGGGCCATTCCTGGAAGACCCTGCAGTTTTAGTTTCTTTTCATTTATTTGCACGAGCTGCTGGAGCATTTTCTTGTTCAATATTTCCAACCTGTATTCCACAACAAGGAATAATAGCTCTGGCCAACCATACAAAACGCACAGGGATCAAAATCCAGCTACTTGATCATCATTGACCTCTAAATCCGTTGGAGAGGATTCTCCTGAACCCATGAATGGATGAATGAATCAACGAGTAATTAGAATACATACATAATTTGGTTTGATGTCCAGAGCACAGAGTAAGTGTGGAAATCCAGGGTTGGATCGAACCACAAGTAGAATCACTGCTCACGATTTCCAAGGCCTTGAGCGAAGACATTAGTGTGCATAACATAGGGATCTCTAGAGAGATTGCCCATAAATTCAAAGTCTATTTCGTCATGTTTGGGACCTTGGGACGATAGCTGCAGGGGGCATAACAGCATTAACATGTCAGCATGGCATAGGACAGGTCACATTTGTGTCATTTCATTCAGAGAAAATTAGGGTAAGGCAGGGTAGAATAAGAATAATACATACATAATAGGCAATGACTGTGCCTGCAGAGTTACCAGGTACCAATTTGATTTGGATATCAATCTTGGCAAACAGATACTCGTTCTTGGATTGGAACCCACAACCTGCGTCAAAAAGGAAAGAAGAAATAAGATGTCTACATAGTATAATAAGTGTACATGAAAACGAAATAAGAGCAAAGCATGATACCAAGAAAAAATAAAATTTACCAAACAATTATTACCTGAAGTTTGATCCAGAGTCATTTGTAATTGCTGGCCATTGTCAAGGATTTTAGCTCGACCATCGCCCCATGTTATGTCTACATCGTTGTAGAAATTTGCAGAGATAGTTAGAAGAAGAGTTGATGAGATTAACAATAAAAGAAAGAGGAGGGGAAGGGGCGTGGCCATCTCAGGTCTCTTTTCTGATCCATCTCTGTTATAAATTTGAGGTCTTTTTCTTGATCCATCTCTGTTATTAATGTGATGGTTGCAATTTTACTATTCAGTTCCTCCAATTAAAAAAAAAACATCTATCTTAAACTGCGAAGTTTCCATTTTTCAATTCAACATTGTCAAAAGTAAAAGATTTCATCATCAAATGTAGACAAGATTAGAAAGAGCAGAGAGCTCCTTTGGGAGTCTTATCACCCTCAATGCTGAATCTGATCAGCCATCCAGACTAGATGGTTTGTTGAAAATGAAAGTACATTGAAAAATCTGTACATAAAATTGACGTTCAGTCACTGTTAGTTCAGTGGCATCTCTCTGTAAGTTTCCTATGCGTGGGGAATGTGATTATTTCGTAGACCAATGACGTAGAAACGGTTCTGTAGTTATTTGGTAGCTTCATCTTTCCAGTCTCACACGCCAAACGTGAAGCGCATTCATGAATTCATTCAATGTTCTCGTTAATGTCAAGGCCGGCCAGACAACTTTCTGTCAATTATTTATGTAAGCGATAGCTTGACTTTAATTAACTTTAATGTGATGGCAGGCTGCCCTAATTTCCCTGTATTATTTTATGCAAGCGATCGCTAACTTAATTACTATTCTTTGAACTTGTCTCGAATTCTGGGGCCTGCCCATGCACGGCTTCCATTATGGCAACCTTGAAGTTTTCCTCATATTCTCATCATCTCATGTAATAATTATTGTCCAAGAAACTCGTCTTGAGCTTCAGATTTGTACTAGTTGTCACCGATGC
>LPNX010203767.1:202405-284110 GCA_001517045.1 Pseudotsuga menziesii | reverse complement strand
TTTGATAGAAATATAAATAATTAGAAATCCAAATACAAAAATGGATTTTGCACTTTGATTCTATCTCCGTTATAAATTTGTTTGAAATATAGATTGATAAAATTCGAAATACAATACTAAAAATGTATAGATAATTAAAAATATTTTATTTCAACCAAGAAACCTGTGTTTGTCTGTAATGTCGATCTCTAGGTATGTTTTGGATTCTATAGCTGAGTCCAGAGTCCAGAGTCTCACTA
This sequence comes from Pseudotsuga menziesii, assembly GCA_001517045.1. NCBI lineage: Eukaryota > Viridiplantae > Streptophyta > Pinopsida > Pinales > Pinaceae > Pseudotsuga > Pseudotsuga menziesii. The sequence continues at coordinate 283,871 of LPNX010203767.1, read as the reverse complement.
GAATGTGATGCTATGTTCATTCTATAAATAGTGAATTAAGGCAAAATATTTTATTTGATATTCATCAAGTGCTTATTATTTTTGCTTAGTTTATGTATTATAGGTTTCCAAGTCTGAGTCAATATCAACCCGTCATTCTAATACATAAGTAATTAGAAATCCAATTTAACACTTTGAATCTACCTCAATTATAAATTTGTTAGAAATATAGATTAATAAAATTCAAAATACATATCTTGGAGATTGAAAACACAACATTCAACCTACTGTCTTAGCCATTGGAAAGACACCATTTGACCTCAGATTTAAGCCACTGCCATGAATTATAGAATGAGTATAAATGAAGAATTAAGTCAAATTCATATACTAAATGAAGAAGTAAGTCAAATTGATATAAATGAATAGTGATTATGATACTTTAAAAAGGATCTCAAGTCTCTTTTCTGATCCATCTCTGTTATAAATTTGAGGTCTTTTTCTTGATCCATCTCTGTTATTAATGTGATGGTTGCAATTTTACTATTCAGTTCCTCCAATTAAAAAAAACCCATCTATCTTAAACTGCAAAGTTACCATTTTTCAATTCAACATTGTCAAGAGTAAAAGATTTCATCATCAAATGTAGACAAGATTAGAAAGAGCAGAGAGCTCCTTTGGGAGTCGTATCACCCTCAATGTTGAATTTGATCAGCCATCCAGACTAGATGGTTTGTTGAAAATGAAAGTACATTGAAAAATCTGTACATAAAATTGACGTTCAGTCACTATTAGTTCAGTGGCATCTCTCTGTAAGTTTCCTATGCATGGGGAATGTGATTATTTCGCAGACCAATGACGTAGAAACGGTTCTGCAGTTACTTGGTAGCTTCGTCTTTCCAGTCTCACACGCCAAACATGAAGTGCATTCATGAATTCATTCAATGTTCTCATTAATGTCAAGGCCGGCCATACAACTTTATGTCAATTATTTATGTAAGCGATAGCTTGACTTTAATTAACTTTAATGTGATGTCAAGCCGCCCTAATTTCCCTGTATTATTTTATGCAAGCGATCGCTGACTTAATTACTGTTCTTTGAACTTGTCTCGAATTCTGGGGCCTGCCCATGCACGGCTTCCATTATGGCAACCTTGAAGTTTTCCTCGTATTCTCATCATCTCATGTAATAATTATTGTCCAGGAAACTCGTCTCGAGCTTCAGATTTGTACTAGTTGTCACTGATGTCGATTAACAATATAGCTCATGAATGTACACGATGCATTGGTCTTCTACCGATATAAACTAAGCAGCTGATACTAAATGGATTAAAGATTTTCTAAGAGATAAATTGCTCTCTTCTTCAGCCATTGTAAGAGACGAGTGATTTTCTCTGGTACAATGTCAGTAGTTTTTCTCCTGCAATTACTATAAAGTCTGTAGTGATTTTCTCTGGAGCCCTAGCCTTAGTCTGCAGCCCTAGCCTTATTCTGCAGCCCTAGTCTGAAGCCCTAGCCAAATTTTTTAGTCTGCAGCAGTGATCCCTTGTCACCATGGGAGGATTGTGCACTTATTATAATGATAGTATGTTTGAACATAAAAGCATATGGGAGACCAAGTTTCAAACTTGAGCCCTTCAGCAGGTCAGGCATAGTATCTGGTTTACCAAAAGGGACCTCCAAAGCTTTGTTTTCGCTGGAATTTTGTGAAGTCAAAAAACCATTAGCGGTATGGTTTTGGGTTATGTGAGGGTTTTTTTAATTCAGGGCATCTTAATGGAAGAAGACTCAGAGGTGTTGTCTTCGCTATTGTTTAATTCGTTTATTTCAATTCTGATTTGAGTTATTATGAGATGTTAGTTTAAGGGTTTTTCAAAGTTTTGGGTTATGTGAGGGTTTTCCTTTATTCCAATTCCGATTTTCTGATTTTAGGTATCATAAGATGTTAGTTTAAGATTTTTTCAAAGTTTTGGGTTATGTGAGGGTTTTTTTAGTTCAGGGCATCTTAATAGCAGAAGACGTGTTGTCCTTGCTATTGTTCAATTCGTTCATTCCAATTCTGATTTTCTGATTTGAGGTATTATAAGATGAAAGCGGTCAAGATGTTGTATGTTGCAACTTGCATGAAAGCGGTTCATGAATATCAACGAGCCAGCAATTCAATGCTCTGGGCTTAAGCACGTAGCAGTTCACTGCTGGCTCAGCAACAACACCCCAAACATTTCACTCAATAACTTCCAACGTGGAAGTTAGGTTTTCACAAATTTAAGATAGGTCCACTGCATAAAATCTTATGTACCTTTCTTCTTGTAATGTTATGTACCTTTCTGAAACTACTTGCATAGACCAGGCCTTGATAAGAGGTTACCCCACTTGGTGTTACCACAGTGCTTCAAGTCAAAGAACTCTTTGAACTCTGTCTAGTGTTTAAAGGCACTGAAATTTTGATGTACTTTTACATTTTCAAATGAAAAGAAGGATTTATTTTTACATGTCAACTATGAAGGGTTCAATATCTCACAGCCCTTCAAAGTGAAATGGGACCCTGCCCTTCAAATTTGATCCCTGCTGGGTATGCATCGTGTTGGCTTCTATCACCTCTTTGTCTTGACCCGCGGTTCAACATCACCACAATACCAACAATAAACCACAAGACATCGGCCCGATAGAGTAACTCCGTCGGCAACACCTGTGAGATAGGCGTAGTCTCACCTGAGATATTCAATGGGTAACTGCCAGAACCATGTTTTTGTAATTGACGAGGGATTATAGTCCCTTGGCGCGCGGCCAAGGTGCTCGACGAGGGAAACTTAGATGGATGGATGGTTCCTACACGGCTAGGCACAACTGTATGTCAACGCGCGACACAACCTGGTCTTTAACCTTTAACAACTAGTGCAACTTGTGTAACACAGCTGATCCTCTAAACTAACAGGCCACTTGTGACTTATATTTCAACTTAAGGAATTAACTACAGCTTGCTTGCGCATTCCAACAATTCTTTAGCAATTATTCATTCACTAGTTAACAATATGGTACCAAGCATTCAACAATAGCTCATCATCATACAGTAAGAAAATAACAACCATTCACATCAACATATACAACATCAGTCAACCATTTAAACACAAATAACAACGTGGAAACCCATCTGGGAAAAACCACCAAGGTGCTCTTCATCTGGCATGAGAAATGGATATAGCACCTTGTAGTCTGCGACTCGAATACTGATCTTATGATATGTCTTTATGACTCAGACTTATTGCTCTCTTGCTCTCTGGTATTCTTCTATCTACTCCTACTGATCTGCACACAACATGGATCAACTCTTTTATCTACCTTCTGCACACTCAGCTGCAGATTCCTTCTACTCCTAGCGGTCTGCGCACACAGCTAGAAGATCGGCGGCTCAACAGACTTCTACTGCTACTAGACTCTTCTCTGAGTCTCCTTCCCTTATACCCTACTTCCTTAACAAAAATGGGTAACTTGGCAAATGATCAACCAACAAACAACAGTAGTAACAACCAACGACAAAATCGACAACCCTTATACAGAACGAGTTCTTCTTATTTATAACTTCTATCAGACCACGCAGGGTCGACTACATACTGCTTATCAGTTACATGTCGTGATTAGCCGTCAAAACAGGCTATCATGGACTGACACAAGGAACTATCGGCCTGACTTACAAATATTCTTCCATACGTGCGTGGCCGCAAGCTTACGCCGTCTTTAACGAACACAATCTTCACCTGTATTTTTTCGGCCGTTATCACCTATACGCTTGCCTCTCCTTCATCGCGCGCATCTTTATTCCGCCTGCGCTGGTCCCTTTGCATCCTTCGCGACCTTCCTTCCTTCCTGTCGCGCATGCGACGTGGCTTTGCTTGTGCACAAACTTCTTTTTTGTGCTCCTTTCCTAGCCCAATAGACCCCCAACACTCACATGTGGCTCGTCTCAAGCCACTAAGCAAAAATGGACTTGTCCTCAAAATTTTCAGTCACAAAACTTACTATTCTTTCCGCAAAATTTTATGACTCTGGTGCAGATTACGCCGCAGGACCAACCTTGTCCTGAAATTATTTCACCATCTGCTGCACCCCCATAACTTCATCTAACACATCTTCTGCTTGTGTGGCCAATTGCTCTACTCGGTCGGTACTGATATGTTCTGACGGACCTACATCTACTGACTGTACGATAGTCTCAAGTTTTTCCTTCAGCGGCTGAATAATGCTATTGATGCGCACTGCTTCTGACTGGTGCACTTCAACTTCTGCTTCCCTAGCCCGCTCTCTATCTTAAAGAGCATGGACCTCCTGTTGCATCCGCTTGGTTTCAGTCATCTTGGCCACCTTCTCTTGGAAGGCCAGCTTCTTCATGTCTGCTTTCTCCGCGGCGATTTTCTCTTCAGTTGCACGCCTGTTTGCCCTTATGTTTTCAACAGTTGCATCCTCCATAAGCGCTTCCCATTCCGTGGAAATGTCTTCTAGTGCATTAGTGCATGTTGTTTCTCCTTTTTTTTTTTACAACAGCCTCAGATGCTGCTTTTCTTTGCTCTTCAAGCTCCTCAGGAGGTGTGCTCGGCACCTGTCTGGCTTGCAGTTCTTGCACCTGCTGTCGAAGATCTTGCGCGATCTTTTCTAGCCTGATTACCTTAGCCGCAAAGTCCTCATCCTCTTGGCTTGCTTCAAGTGGGAATTCTGCAATGGCATTCTTGATGGTCTCTTCTAGCGTGAGGCGGTTCTGCTCGCACGCCAGTATTTCTTGTTCCCTCTCAGCAAGAAGGTCGACGCGCCCTTGAAGTTCTTGTTCTTTTTCCTTCAGCAGGGCCTTGCGCGCCTTTGCCTTCTTTTGTTGTTTTGTTGCCTGATAGGCAACATCATTCTCTCTTAGCCGCATTTCCGTTGTGGTTGTCTGTTATACTTCATAGACTTCGCTCAGGGGCAGCTTCGAGAAGTCTAACTGGAGTGTGGCAAACTCGTTCACAATATTTTCAAAGGCGCTCGGGCCTGTTTCGGTTTCTAGTGCGCTTGTCTGGATTGTTACTTTGATGGGTGGGACTACTTGGACATTGGGGTCGATGCCATACGTCTCAGCCTCAACAATGGCTTCGACATCGTTGATTGCTTCGATCAACTTATTCAGATGGCCCCCCACTTTCTCAGCTATGCTGGCTTGCTGCGTCTTTAGGTTGGCAAGGTTGTCTTGCGCGACTTTAGCAACTGCTGTGAGCTCCTCCACATCGCCTTCTATCAATGTGTTCACATTCGACGGGTTTTTGGCTTTTTGCTTCCTGTGATGTGGATGGCCTTCTTGTTCCCTTGTTTTCGTCTAGGTCTACACATGCTCTAGACTTGGTGTGTGCTCCGAATCACTTTAATCCGAGCTATGCTTGTCATCGTCATCTTGTTCTTCCTCATCCTCTGACTAGTTACCATGTCCGTCGCGTCCTTCATTACCTTCACCGTGAACTTGTTGGACTGGTGGGTCTTCTTCATCCTAACCTTCAGGCAGCAGCTCTTCTAGTGGGCCATGCCATTCTTCCGACCATAAGTGGATGATTGCATCCACGTCCTCATCCATCACCATGAATCCTGCATGGTGCACTTGTTTGGCCGAATCTTTTGTCGGCTCCAAAATGATGTTGTGTGCTACGACCTGAAAGTTGATAAATGTTGAGTACTTGTGTATCGTCGCAGCGCAGATTTGGTGGGATCGCCTGACAACGTCGCACAACGCCTCTACGTGCAAAAAGAACTCAATGTTGGTGTTCGTCTGTCGGCTTGTGTCTTTCTTATCCTCCCACAGGTTCTGATACCTTGCACCGTGGCAAGGGAATGGGACATCCATCTATACATAGTTGGGCGAGTTGGCCCACAGAGTGAATGAAATCAAAATAAGCAGCCACGAGTAATGGAAATTGTAAGTGGGCTCGTGTTGGGCCTGTGCAACATCATCGATCATCTCATCGAGCAAGTATCACGATGTTGAAGCCTCAGTTGTGTATGTGGTTGAAAAGGGTGTTTAAGGCTTACAACACACGGAGAAAACCCAACCAAAGGATTCAAACAATCCCACGCAGGTATTGCTTTATCCTCAAGTTGTTTTAAAGTAGTGATCTCCCACGGATATTTCAATAGCCTTCGTTGGCTTTGGTGAATTTGATCCACAGAGGATTTGTTTCCCAAATTGGAAAACAAGATAGGTGGTAGAAAGAAAAGGAAAATCAAATCTAACTATGAAAGTGTTGAGGCCTTGAAAATCGCAGATAACAACAGTTAGGGATTCTCCCCAGTAAACGTTCCCAACTAGCCCGTTACTATTTGGTATGGGGAATTCGTTCGGTTTACGGTCCGGCTATCATAGGTCAAGTAACAAAATCAAAGGTTTTACCAGTTACGGCCCGGTCCACCGTGTATGTTTTTAGTTTTTTGTAATTAAGTATGAGATGCAAGTGCCTATCTAAAAATGCAGATTGATAGAGAATACGAGGAGCGGTCACAATGTGATGCACAGGTTCTTACCTCTTGTCTTAACTCTCTCGCATCTAAACCACACACAGCAAGAAAAAACTAAAACTAACTATCTAACCTATCCCTAGGGAGCAAGATTATTATTCATCAATGAGTAATTTATTTTGTGCATGCATTAAGAAAAATCACAGATAGTTGTTGCTTATTTCAAAACACATGAACATTTATAGATATATGAACAACCAGATAGCTAATTGTTTATGAACAGCATTCATTACTCACAGTGGAAATTTCAAGAATAAACTAGAGCGCATTCATAACAAGAACATAAATTCAAAGAGTTAGAACGATCTCACAGTTAATGGATAATGACTGAAAATGAAATAGTTCACATTCAACAAATCCATAGCACAGCATTTGAAACCTTCCACAAAGCTTTCTCCAATAGGAAACTTGTAATTTCTTTATGCAAAAGGAAATAGTTCTTCTTACATCATACTTTCACAAATCTATCTGGGAAAAAGTCCTTCTTACTATCTAACTCTCCTATACTTATACTACAAGCAAAAATCTTGGGCTGCCCTTCGGTGACCTTTGGGCTCCCCCCCCAACCGTTCATTCTCACAAATTTGTCTTTTAGTGAGTGCTCATGATTCATACAATACGTTACATTTCAGATTTAGATTTTAAGAGCACTTTATAAAAAGGGACCAACTTGGTAACAAATGGACTTTTCCCAAGCCTGGGCCTCTGCTGCTGTTGATCCGTTTGAGATCTCAGAGCTTCACTTTATCCTTCATTTTTCTATCTCACTTTTTTATGCTTCAGCCTCTTCTTTCCTTGCTGCCTCCCTTCTGTTTTGACTTTTAGATATATCTTGCTTGCAGTAGTCACCCTGTTATGAACATAGCAGATTTTAGACCATCTAGCGTTTAACAAAGTAACACAAACTGCACTAATACATGCATTCTCTAAAATGAACTATAAACAATATTAATGCATGAAAAGAAAAATGATAAGGCAAAGAAAATCCTGCAAGCTGGGTCCGGAAAACCTCTAAGCCCGTTGTCCCACTAAAACCACAATCCCGATAGAACAGACTCTTTAACTAAAAACGAGCCGCAACTGAACCAACTCAAAACCTTGTGAAGAAAGCATGAGCCGAGACAATGCAACTGACACTCCTCAAAACACCAAACCCCCAAACTGCACTCTTCATCTCAGAAAACCTTGACTCGACTAGCACCCATGGGAAAATTCTGCCGTCCCATAAAATAGAGTAACAGCACAACAAAAACGGCGGTAAAACCCTATCGACAGGAAAAAATACTAAGCATCGGGCTAAAAATTCTTCGTCGACGAACAGAACAACTAAATGTCGGATGGTTAGTTCACTAAGCCGCCGCAACAGTGGAAACCATAAAGACTACGGCTTCCGCGACAAAATAAACGTCGGCGAAATAAGACACAAAAAACTGTCATACAGGCATCGGAGATCGGAACCACTACCCATTAAACACTGGGGCATCGGCGATCAGAAGGACTAACCATAATGCGTCGGCAAAAAAGTTCCACAGTCAACATAAAACATCGGCGGTCAACAACGGGGAACTAGCTAGGAAAACATCGGCAGATAAACCAACTAAACATCGGAAAGACAATGCGATCGACCGCCGCAATGGCGGATGCCAAACTGACTACTGACCTCGCAAATCATGAAACCGTCAGCGATCGGAACAACTAAAGATCATGCATCGACAAACCAAAGGACTAGTCTTCTGATCAAATGTCAAACACAGTTCTGATACCGAAAAGAAAGCAAATCATTTTAAAAAACAAAACTCGCGGACTCGGCAAAGATATGGGCTTCTGTTGAGGTGCTTGCAATCTGCCATCCGAAATGGCGACAACGCAAAGGACTAATGCTCCGATCGTGATAAAACAAAAAACGTCGATAAGCAAAGGAGATAAAAACCATCGGCGAAAAACATGACTGTCCATTGGGACATTTATTAATTAGCTTCCGCAACGATGGCTGCGTAGAGAACTACGGCTCCAATTCACTGTTCAACTAACCTCCGAAAAAACAAATCAAAAAAGTTAACTTCCAAATTTTTTTTGGCTGGGTAGCGATAGAAATAGTTTGTTTCGCCTCCGAAATAGCGGCGACAAAGAGAACTAAAGTTTCGATTCAAACATAAATAGACTTCCGATAGCAATGAAGAAAATCATTCAGATCTAAGGACATCATTTTCAAATCAACTTTAAACTCGAAAGTCCAAAGCATTGGCAGACAAAAGCAGTTTTCCGAAAAGCATGAAAACAGCTGACCTCACTTTAACTTTAAACAATCCAAATTTGTAGCAGAGGGAAAACAAAAACAGAGTTCAGCAATCCAAACAATCCCAGGCAAAATGAATTTAAAAGGAGGGTCCAAAATTTTAAAAATTTGGGAAAATAGTTGCAGCTGCAACAGAAAGTAATCCTTATCTAAATCTAAACTACCTAAAGTGTATGTTGAATTGATTTTTGCAGGCGAACCAGATGTGTAAGCAGACAAGTGTTCTCATCCAATCAACATAAATGCAAATCAGAATAGGAACTCATCACCTAACTCACAGCTAATTAATGAAAATCAATTAATCAATGACTTAAGATTATTTCATTCAGAGTTAACCTGCATAGCACATGTAAGTTGAAAAACAAACATATATTGCTACAAAATGTCATTGTTCAATCACTTGCAAAAATAGATAAAGACAGTTAAAAGAACAAATTCCTTGAAGATTTATCAATGCATTAATCAATAACAAAAGAGAAATCTAAGTTATGGACAAATACATCTATTAATTGCAAGTAAACAACAGCATCATCTGTCCATTTGAAACAAGGAAAATTGAGATCTGTCAAATAAATTTACTCACGCCAATGACAAGAGATATGAAACAACAATACCGTATTATTTCAAAGCTCAACAAGAAATTACATAGACCTTATGAAAAACCAGAGGTGTTTTTTAGTCTCTCTTGTGCCACTCTTTCCTTCTCCAAAAAGTACCTTGATACATTCGATAACTACCTCTTAAATAATTATTACAAAAAATGAATCTCCCTCAAAAGGGGATCGAAAAAAAAAACCTAAACAAACTAATATCCTAGAAAAATCCCTCCATATTTTCCATATGCGTAACAATTCCTCAATATCGGGGTAACTGGCGGATTCAATGCCAAGTTGACCATCACATTTGAGATTTTCAATTTCATTTTTAGCCAGTTTATGCCAAAAACAAATATAGATGTGGATCTTCCCTTCAACTACAAACGGTCATTTGATCCAGTTTGATCAACCGATCTACATCATCTATGCCGACATGATCAAGCTCCTTGATCTTCTCTTCCTCCTCATCTCTTCTTTGTTCAACTTGCTCAATCATTAACCCTGGTGGACATGCTTTGTCAATGACTACCATTGCAGGAAAGAATAATGCATCCATGAGACTGTCTGCAGCATATCACCTTCTGCTACAAATGACTTGTGCCTTCTTTATAGCTTCAACGACCGTTTCATCTAAATCCTCCTAGGCTCTTAAGATAGTCTTGATCCTCTTGAACTGGAAGTTAGTGAAAATGGTGACATTGTTTGGCTTCTCTTTCATATACCATTGTGAGTCTGTAACTTCATCATAAGCTTTTGAAGCTTGTTGCCTTTTTTCAATCAGATCTTCTAAAACAACAGACATTTTATCAAAAGTCACATGAGTTTCAAAAATGTTATCCAAAGTTTTAAACAACTCGCTGACTAAATCATGATGCTCCCTATTGGCCTGAAAAGTTAGCTCCTTGAACTCCTCCTGAGAAAACCTAGAAAACGAAGATGAAGTTGCACTTGCAGTTGCATCTTCATACTGCTTTTCCAACAAAATTACTTTATGTACCAATGTAGCATTGCTAGTTTTTTCTCTTTGTAACTCATCATGAAGAGCAACATTCCTCACTTGTAATTCATTATACATGTCCTCATGTTGTATTTTGACCTGTTCCGCCTCCTCCTTTAACCTGGCAATTTCTGCCTTTTGCTTATCAAACTCTCTGTTCAGAGTATTGACAGCATCAAAATTAGCTCGTATAAAAGCCCCTAAAACAGATGCAACATCTGTAGCGTCCACCTGTGGATCACCTGTTCGTTGAGTCCATACAATTTCATTTGAAAGAGATGAATCCACATTACTCTGATCTCTACTTCTCTTCTTTCCGCTCTTCACCACTGATTTATCAGCTTTGCTATAATGATACTCTCCCAAAGATATTACAAAGTCTTCATTGAATTCATCTCTCATCTCATCAATGGGGGCTACATTAATACCTGTGGATATCAAAGAAGAGGTATGAGTCATGGTATGAGAATGTATGGGCATAGTAATATGAGAAGTGAATGAGGTGGAAGTACTACTCTGGGTGACAGTTACTTCAGGGGTTGAAGGATTATCTGAAACAGAAGTTTCAATGGATGAAACCTGCACAGTAGTAACTTGAAGTGACGATGGTGAAAGTGTTGAGGCTTTCTCATGAACAGGAGATGATATTGAACTAAGAGAAGGGATATACAATGGAACTTTAAAAACTGGGGGTACAGTGGATGATGGAATGGGCATTTCCACAGAAACAGGTATAATAGAATAGGGTAAACATGTGGCATCTTGATATAGCTGAGACATAAAGGGTGTCACGGTAGAACCAGTAGACAAGGAAGATAAGGCTATAATTGATGAGAGGAGTAAAGCAGAAGATGATGGGACAGGCTGAGAAGAAGGTTGTGATTGTGGGAGAGTTGATGAGGACTTTCCATTGCTACCATTAAACAAATTTATAAGCTCCTATAAATCATTGCCAGGCACAAGAGAAATCCTTTCATCCTCTTCATCTGAATGGGTTAGATCTATAGTAGAATCAGGGATGGATGAAACTTGAACCTTCAACCTTTTGAATGGATTCTCCTCAATTTGGATTTTTTTAAGTTGAGCTTTCTCAACAACAGTAGTCACCTAAGTAGCTTTCGCTGGTTGAGAAGTTGTAATTTATTGAGTGTCTAATGTCGAAGTCATCTTGCTCAACTTCTGTTTGATCTGCTCTGAAGTATGTAAATAGGATTTAACCTACTGATCGACAGATGCCTGTGGAATTTCTTCCATGTGGCCTTTCCCTTTATCTGTAGCTGAACTAGTTTTTATAGATGTGTCTTTGGCAACTTGAGCCTCCTTTGCTTCTTTGTCTTTCACCATCTTTTCTTGAATGTTTAATTCCATAGCCCTGTAGTGTCGAACCCTGTCCCTGATTTCCTTTTGGTGTAGCAGAATTTGACCTTGTTCTTCTTTACCTTTAGCCCTGGCTAAAACCTCAGAGAAATTCTCAACCCCCTGATAGATGAAGTCATCTGGGACTTCTTCATGATTGTACCCTGTTTTGAAGTGATTATGCTTAAGATGAAGATCAACAATCCCCTTGGGATCATGCTGTCTCTTACTGGAAATACCCAGCCTTAATGACACTATATGATCACTGAGTTCTGACACCCAGGTGGAGGTTGGTACGCTCAAAGATCCCATGGTCAGGGGAAAATTGGGCCAAACTTTCCTTTTAGGTGCTGCACACTTCTTATATATTCCCTTGGTGACTGTTTGAAATGAGATTTCTTCAAGAACTAACCTGTCAGACACAACCTTTGGTAGCATATGAGCAGCCAAAGACTTTAATGTATGTGAATGACTCACTGACATACCAATCCCTCATTGTGGCTATAAGGTTTTTGGCCTCAGGGGAGAATGCAAGAGCTTCCTTGTTGAAAATTAGGAAATAGACCCAGCCGAGGAAGCTCTCACAAATGTCATAAAACATGTTCACGTAGTTGGTGTCCCACAGTTCTGCATGATAAATGTGTACATGCGGGGCTGGTAGTACCCAGCTCCATCCCAAATTTGGATAACGAAACTTAGCACAAAAAATGTCCACAATGTAGGTAGAGAAGAAGAAGTTGGGTTTCTTCGTTGTGGTAGCTTTCTGGAATTCCGGTATGGCTGTTTTGAGTTCTAAAGACATAATTGAAGCCCATGGGAGGGATTCTCTTATGGTTATGACATGATGGGCAATTAGAGCCCACTCTTCCTTAAAGTAGGAACAGTTAGGGAGACCATAGAGCCTTCACAACATTACTCCAAGCAGGGAACAAGGTTCCTTAAACCATTCAATATGGTAGAATTCATCTTTCCTTTGAGAAAATTTACGTCGTTCAGCCATCCAAGACTTCGGGATTTCGTCAAAGTTGTATGCAGACTTAGTAGCTTTGACAAAATTGGCATTAAGGAGCTGCGTGAAAGGTTTGAGAGCATAAATATTTACAAAAGTCTCAAAACGGAAATTGGCCAGTAGCAATCCAGTACTAGTATTAAAAGAACGGTCTTTTGGATTGGCATGGTCAATAATCCATCTGACTGCGTCGTTGTAAGGGAAAACGAGAGGTCTTGCAGCAATCATATGGATGCCGGAATCCCTAATTCTTTCGTAAATAGATTGGTTATCTTGAAAGTCTGAAATGCCATTGTTGTCAAAAAGGGAGTAGATTCTGGACCAATCTAACTAGTAGGTCTCACTAACTCGGCCACTGGTACCAGAGAAGACACCGAAATTCGGGTCTTTGGTCAGCATGTCTTTCTGAAGGTTTTTGCACCGGGTGATTCGAGGTGTTTTGGAGGCTGACATGTTCTGTTAGACGCATAAACCAGACATTAAAACTAATTTATATAGGAACAACAGTAAGCAATTCAAATTCAAAAAGGTGACTTAAAAAAAAACCTGAAACCAGAGTGAATAATGGCAAAATTGCTTGGTAAAAACCTCAAGGTAAATTCACACAGCACAGCAAGCTACAGCGGTAAAAATAGTGAAGAAATCATGAATAAGACTAACATATATATAATTCGTGGGAAATAATTTAGACCATAGGATGAGGATGAAAACAACAGTCAAGATTAGACTTTGCGGGATACGGGATTAAATCACAAAATCCAAGTTTTATTAATCGTCCTGTAACCCGCATTCCGCAGAATGCGGGATGCGGGGTGCGGAATCCCAAAACAACAAACTTTATTCAAACCTCCCTGTAGCCCGCATTCCGCATTTTGCGGGATGCGAGTTGCGGAAACACGCAAACCAAACGACCTAACAAATGACAGCTCACACCTCGCATTCTGCACTTATGCGGGATGCAGGTTGCAGATTGACCAAAGCATATCCATCAAAAATCTTCCCGCATCCCGCATACCGCTCTTGCGGGATGTGGGTTGTGGGATGAGGAAGTTTAACACATATAACTATAAAATCTCGCATTCTACAACTTGCGGGTTGCGGGGTGCGGGTTGCGGAATCACAAAACAATGCCAAACAAAACTAGCTTTTCGCATCTTAAAAAAAACAAACCAAGCATGGATTTTGAGAATTTTGGTTAAATTAGAAAATCCCAGAAGTCAAGAAAATATAATGGAAGCCAAGAAATGGACAAATGATTCTACTAAGCTACCTTTGTATGTGAAATTGGGATCCTGTGTGAGAATAACATGGGATCTGTTGTACCTACAACAAATGGCGATTAGCTGGAAGAACTAGTTATCTCTGCAAAACAATAGGCTTTTCCAATCAAACCTATTAGTAGACAAATTATCAACTTTGGACTATAGAAAATGTTAATATAAGAATGCAACTAACAAAGAATTATCAAAGAATGATTAATTTGTTTTCACCTACGGTCATTTTAAAGATAATGCAACTTCGGATTAAGATGGCATGGAGGTTAAGGGTCGCTCGGACTCAAGCTGACATATGCACGCAGTTTAGGTTGAACCTAGGATCAGACCTTTACAATTTTAGATCTTCACACATAAGCCACTACAACCATCACTTATTTGCATTGACATAGGACCACTGCCCCATGTTCTGGTGATCAATGCCATTCACAAACCTTACCTGGAAACTAAACAAGTCGGCTCAGTAAGGAGGCCTCTTGTCTTCCAGCCATATGGTTGAAAGAAACTATCATGGCTTGGAAACCATATGGTGATCATTTCAGTCAAAATCAAGTCCATGATCATAGTAAGGTTGGCCTTAGATAGGACCCCCTCGTCCTTATGTACAATAATCTTCTTTTTGGGAACAACCAGGGTTTTATTTGGATATGGATTGCAAGACACTACCATGGCTTGGTGTCCACTTAATGGCAGCATTACTCACTGATGTTCTGTCGATCATGAATGAGTCGACCTATGATAGGATCACCCATCTTCCAAAAAACTGGAAGCCACCTCCCCAAATAATATGGCAAAGATGTCATTCCACTAAGCACCTATTAACCTAATGAGCTGGCTCGTGATGAGACCCCTCATCTTACAACCCACATAATAAACTTATAAGGCCAAAATTGAATTCCAAAAGAATAAGACTGGCGAGGTTATAAAGGTATGTTGCAGTGCTCTAATGAGACCTTAGACAAGACGAACCCCTTCTTCCATGACCTTCATCACAAGAGTAAAGCAGATAAGATATATTGACTGGGATGAGAGCACATTAATCTGAAATTCTGTAATCATTGGTTATCATTCACATATAACAGATCCTGATACAAGTTAGGTAAGATGGAAACTAACGATTTGCTTAAGGTTAAGAGTATTGAATATTGAGAAAGATTGATTGCCCATCATTGCCAGATGTGTAGAGATTACCCAAAGTCCACTAGTATTAAGCAAACAATCAGAAAATAAAAAGGAAAATTAACACACCAAACCTATGTACAGGGTTGAAAAATCTTTTCAAACAAAATACTTTTTAAGCAAGAAAACATTCACTGGATAGGTATCAACGACTCCTTCCAATGTTTGTAACCGAATAGTACTAGGACCAATATTTTCTGTAACAATGAAAGGTCCCAGCCAAAGGCGTTGGAACTTGGTGTACTCTGTGTTGTCTTTGTGTTTCTTGTCACATCTCAACATTAAATATCCTACCCAAAAATCTCTATCAGAGGAGGACTTTTCGTCGAACCATTTTTTCACCAACTGTTGATGTTGATAGAACTTGTTCTTGGTTCTTTCCCTATAATCCTCTAGCTTGAGAAGAGAATCAATCCTCTGCTGTAATGGAGAAGAATCATTCTCTTGGATGGATTGGTCCAACTGCAGTGAAGGGATGGTGAGATTAGCTGGTAGGACTACTTCCTTGCCATAAACTAGGAAATAAGGGGAGTTACCAATGGCTGCCTTTGGAGTGATTCAGTCTGCCCAAAGAGCATTATATAGTTGGGTATGTCAATTTTTGTGATGTGAAGCCACTATCTTTTTCAAGATATTTATCAAGTTTTTGTTAGAATATTCTGCAAGTCTGTTTCCCTAAGGATAGTAATTGGCAAAAAATTTAAGATTGATTCCTTTCTCAAGGGCGTAGCTAGTCAGGTCAATGGATTGGAAGTATGACGCATTGTCAAAAACGAGAAACTCGGGGGTGCCAAACCTGGTGACTATCTAGTTTTCAAGAAAGGAAATTACCTGGTTTGTGTTACACAGTCTTAGAGGGACTGCTTCAACCCACACGATGAAATAATCAGTGGTTGTCAAAATGTATTTGTGTTGTAAAGAAGATACAGGGTTGATAGGTCTGACGAAATCCAATCCCCACTGCTGAAATGGGAATTGGACTGCTACTAGCTACAAAGGGAAGGAAGGTTTCTTGACTTTTCCCACGCACTTTTGGAAAGGCTCACATCTTCTGACATATGCATGAGCATCTCTGAATAGGGTAGGCCAATAATATCCTACCCAGATGATTTTGTGAGTCGTTGTATCACCTGAGAAATGCCCACCTGCAGGCCCTGCATGAAATTGAAAAAGGAACTCGTCAGTCTGATCCTTTTCCAGGAATCTAAGAAAAAACCCCATCATAATTCTTTCTAAACAGAACATTATCAATAAGTTGATAAGGGGCTGATTTCAACCTTAATGCTCTATGTTTCTTGGGATCAAGGGTTTCAGGAGAAAACCCATTATGAAGAAAGAACTTGATGTGATCATACCATTCAGATGTCGCTGTTTTGAGTGCATTAATAAAACCTGTAGGTGTAGCTTCTTCCTGTTCCCAATCGGCTTGCTGATCTCCAGGATCATTCGACTGAGCCGTGAGTTGACACAACCCTTGTCACCTAACTATCTTCGCAGGTTTGATCTCCAGATCATATTCTTGTAGGGTCGTCATCTAGTGAGCTCTTTTTTCTCCCAACACTTTTTGGATGAGGAGATTACGAATGGCCGCATATGGGACAATCACCTTGGTCCTTGACTTCAAAATATAAGGCATGTTATGTTTTACTGATTTATACACCGTGTAGGCCTGTTTATCAACTTAGGAATAGTTGAGTTCAGCTCCTTTGAATGTCGAACTCATGAAAGAAATGGGGATCTTAGCGTCCTCGTGATTTTTCTGTGTTAGGACAGCTGCATAAGAAAAGTCAGTAGCAAAAGTATAAAGTATGAAGTCTTTACTGAAATCTAGAGGCATCAGAGTAGGCGCTTCTACTACAGCTCTCCTAATTTCAGTAAATGCATCCTTTTGATCATCGGACCATTTAAATGGTACATTATTTTTAACCAAAAATTGCAGAGGTTTAACAACTTGGCCAAAATTTGGCACAAATCTACGGATGAAATTAATCTTACCCAAGAATGACTGCATTGCTTTTCGGGAGTTGGGGATGCCGATCTTGGAGATTGCTTCAGTGCGCTCTGGATCAATGATCATACCTTCCTTTGAGACGATAAAACCTAGCAGCTTACCTTCTGTCACAGTGAAGATGGACTTCTTAGGGTTGAGGGAGATCCCAAATTTCCTACATCTTTCGAATACCTGTTTCAAAGCAGATAAATTATCTTGTCATGTTTTAGAGTAAATGGTCACATCATCTAAGTATACAATGACAAAATTATGGATCAAGCCCCTGAAAGCTATGTCCATGGCTCTCTGGAACATGGCTCCTACGTTTATTAGCCCAAACGACAATCGTCTGTATGTGAAAGTTCCCCAAGGAGTTCGGAAGGTTGTCTTAAGTTGATCATTGGGGGCAACCAATACCTAGTTGTAGCCTGAAAAGCCATCTAATAGAGATAACATCTCATATCCGGCTACTTTTTGCAAATTATGTTCCATTGGAGGAACGAGATAATTGTCTTTTTCAAAGGCCCGGTTCAGGTTTCTGAAGTCTACGCAGATTATGATTTCCCCATTCTTTTTCCAAACAGGTACTAAGTTGGTGATCCATTGCATGTGTCTGACGGGAAATATAATCCTGGACGAGAGTAGCTTACCAAGTTCTTTTTTAACAGAAGACTCTAAACTGGGGTGCATTTTTCTCAGCTTCTGCTGATATGGTTTTACCTCGGGTTTCATCGAGATGTTATGGTGCATGACACTAGTGTCGAAAGTCCTGAGTTCATTGTATGTCCAGGAAAACACGTCTTTAAATTCCCTGCACAGTTTAACAAAACTCCTTCTCTCATCACGAGAACAATGAATTCCAAGATTAATAAGGTGAGGTTCTTACTCTATTCCCAGATTGATAGGTGTGTAATTCAAGGTTGAGCTCTAGGTCTTACAGTTGGTGGTCTGTCTAAATTTATCTTGTAAGTCGTAAAACTTCTCTAAACTAATGACAGACTTGGGGATGATATTGGAAGGGTCAGATAGATACTTTTCATGATCAGCTTCGCCAATAGCCATACCTTCAAAGGTGTTTTGGGCTAAAAGAAAGTCTAGTATTTGTTGGTCATCATCGAACACTTTCCAATTTGTAACATTGTCTTATATAGAGGGTCTGTACATCAATTCAATAGAGAGAGTTTGTGGAGACAAACCTTCGGGCGGAATTAGTCTAGATGCAGTATTGGCTAATAGATCAGCGTCGAAATTTTGTGATCTAGGAACAGATTTGATATTAAATGTTGAAAAGGAATTAGTCATATCTCTTATTAGTCTTTGATAATTGACTAAGCGTGGAGACAAACAATGTATTTGATTTCGTACATGTTTCACTATGATTTCAGAGTCCCCTACCCATTCAATTTCTCTCACTCCCATATTAATAGCTTTCCTGAGTCCTTGGACTAATACCTCGTACTCAGCTACGTTGTTAGTACATTCAAACTCCAATCTACATGCGATCATTGTTTTGATCCCCTTGAGATCAATGAGGACACATCCTGCACCTACTCCATCCTTAGATCTAGAGCCATTAAAAAACAACATCCAAACAATAGGATCAATTCTGAAGTTAGTATTTACATTATAAACATTATGTACAATAGTACTAGAGAATGGCACAGAAGTGAGATGAGTAATCTAAGACTGCTTCTGCACATTCTCTGCTGGCGAAACATCAGCAGGTAGGTCTTCAAAAAATGTATCAAATGTGAAATGTTCAATTTGATTATCAAAAAAGGAGACATATTCATTGGAACCGTCGAGATCAGTTACAACTTGTTTCGTGAATGGTTCTCTATCAATTTTGAGTTTGTCAGGTTGCCCGTTAAGGGGTAACCACAAGTGAGACCAATCAATAGCAAAGTAACCTTTCAGTTTTCTAACCAGTCTCGACTCAACCACTTACCGTAAGTCTATGGGATATCTGCAATCACAATATCAATAGTCTGATGAATTTAGGGATCTGCAGATAATCTAAGCAGAACATTCTTTGGTCTTCCTACAAATTTGACTTTGGATCTGTCTAGTTGTATAATTTGAATAGGACAGGTTTCCCATGTAGCATTCTGTTTTTTACATACAGAAAGAGGCATGACATTAGATGAAGCACCTGAGTCTACCATGCAATTGTGTATGTTCATGTTAAAGATTTCAAAAGTAAGTAATAAGGGTGGAGTGCCCTTGCTTCCAAGATTTGGGTGGTTTGGTCAGGGAGAAGAGTCAAGGTTGTTATTCTGAGCTTCTCTAGGTTGTTTGGTTATCATGCTTTTGGGCAAGGAATCCCTTATGGAAGGGATTTTGAGAAGGTCAAATAAAGATATATTTGCCTTGACTCTCTTCAAATCCTCGGCCAAATTGTATTCTAGTTCAGGAATGAGAGTGTCTTTTTGAGTTTGAGTTTTACCTTTGCTGGGAGCTTGTGTTGCAGGTGTTGATTCCTGCGGAGGTGGTCCTTTAGATCTAGTATTGTGAGTGTGTTGTAGGTTGAAAACTGTGTCAGGTTCTTCTGAGAAGAAACTCACAGTGCTGACCTACTGGTCATCTTCCTGTTCCTCTTGGGGAGGTTGTGAATCTTGAGTATACTGATCTTAAGAGGATTCAGGAATGTCTGGTGTTCCTGCAGCTAAGGATTTCAAGACAAAAAATACCTCTTCTGAGGTGAATCCCTCACTAGGATTTGGAGGTGGTGGATTTTGAGGAGGTTAGTTGGGTCTCCTAAAAGGTGGCCTATTAAATCATCTATTGTTGGACTAATTTTCATTGTTAGTTTTTTTGAGATCTGTCATCTCGTTAAACATTCTTTGGAGGAGCTTCTTCACTTCACTCATGTTTAACAGATCTTGACTGGTAGTAGAGGGTTTAAGAGAGTTGTCACTTCTCTTGCATGAGGTAGACGCCTGTTCAGATGATGTATCAGGGTTGTCCTTGAGACAGAACATGTCCCTTTCGACTTGTATTGCTTCAAAGAAGGCGTCTTGCAAGGACTCCTTACAGGCCCTTTTAACCCACATGGCTATTTGGGTCAAGAGACCCTTTATATAGTATGCTGCCAGTAACTCCTCAACAGGAAGTACTGTACTTGGGATCATATTCTTTAAATATGAAAACTGATGATTGTAATCTTTGACTCTTTCTTTACCCTTAGTCTTCATGGAAGAAAGTTCTATGACTAACTCCTATGGGGTCTTGTCATCCCCAAATTTTTGAGTGAAGAGTTTAGAAAACACATCCCATGATGGGATGAAACTAGCTTCTAAGGAAAAATAACAGTTAGAAACCTTTCCCTCAAACGTGTAAGGGAACAGTCTGCAAACCACGTCTTCATGTATGACATTCCTAAGTCTGATGGCTTAAATAAAGATTTGATGTGGTCTTCCACATGGATTTTGTCATCTGGATTAAATTCTGGAAGCCACTTCTTGGGATTTTTAGGCAACCTCTGTTGATCGCCTAAAACAGACACGGCATCTCCATCCAACCAAGGCATGTTATGGTGTTCATCAGCCATAGGGATAGATTCCGCTGATGAGTCCGAAGATTCAGAATCTAACGATTCGTCTGAGGAAGATGAAGAAGAGGAAGGAGATGGGGGTGGTCCTCCTGCTCAGATACTATGTCGAGGAGTAGCTGACTCCTGAAAAAGTGAATCTAGATCTAACCCAAGAGTAGATGCTTCACTGAAAAGGTCGCGACATCTTTCAGTGTTTTGGTCACCTGAGTTTAGATTATCTGGATTATTTTCTTGAGGAAGATTTTGGGTAGGATGTTCTTCAGCAAACCGTCTTCAAATATTAGCAACATTATGGGAATTACCCTTCAACAGTTGTTCAATTGTGACAGGTCCTAGGATGGGTGATACAAGAACGTATCTATCTGATGGGGTAGTTTGTTCTTGTCCAGGGGTAGCTGGGACTGGGTCTCAACTTTGTGCTATTTGTTCCCCTGATGTAGACGTGTGGACATGACTATGAGTGATAATCGGATCTCTTGCTGGAGGAGGTGTTTGAGTATTTTGTTTAGGCATGATGTGTACTCCCTCCTTCTAGCGCCATTTGTTGAAGCCTCAGTTGTGTATGTGGTTGAAAATGGTGTCTAAGGCTTACAACACACGGAGAAAAACCATCCAAAGGCTTTAAACAATCCCACGCAGCTATTGCTTTATCCTCGAGCTATTTTAAAGTAGTGATCTCCCACGGATATTTCAATAGCCTCCACTGGCTTTAAAAAGTTTGATCCAAAGAAGATTTGTTTCCCAAATTGGAAAACAAGATAGGCGGTAGAAAGAAAAGGAAAAGCAAATCTAACTATGAAAGTAATCCTGATCTAAATCTAAACTACCTAAAGTGGATTTTGAATTAATTTTTGGAGGCAAACCAGAAGTGTAAGCAGACAAGTATTCTCATCCAATCAACATAAATGCAAATCAGATTAGGAACTCATCACCTAACTCATAGCTAATTACTGAAAATCAATTATTTAATGACTTAAGATTATTTCATTCAAAGTTAACCTGCATAGCACATGTAAGTTGAAAAACAAACATTTGTTGCTACAAAATGTCACTGTTCAATTGCTTGCAGAAATAGATAAGCACAGTTAAAAGAATAAATTCCTTGAAGTTTTATCAATGCATTAATCAATAAGAAAAGAGAAATCTAAGTTATGGACAAATACATCTATTAATTGCAAGTAAACAACAGCATCATCTGTCCATTTGAAACAACGAAAATTGAGATCTGTCAAAGAAATTTACTCACACCAATGATAAGAGATATGAAACAACAATACCGTATTATTTCAAATTTCAGCAAGAAATTACATAGACCTTATGAAAAACCAAAGGTGTTTTTCAGTCTCTCATGTGCCAATCTTTCCTTCTCCAAAAAGTACCTTGATACATTCGAGAACTACCTCTTAAATAATTATTACAAAAAATGAATCTCCCTCAAAAAGGGATCCAAAAAAAAAACCTATACAAAACTAATATCCAAGAAAATCCCTCCATATTTTCCATATGCGTAACGATTCCTCAATATCAGGGTAACTGGCGGATTCAATGCCAAGCTAGGCATTGCATTTGAGATCTTCAATTTCATTTTTAGCCAGTTTATGACAAAAACGAATATAGATGTGGATCTTCCCTTCAACTTTGAACGGTCATTTGATCAACTGATCTATAATCATCTATGCTGACATGATCAAGCTCCTTGATCTTCTCTTCTGCCTCATCTCTTCCTTGTTCAACTTGCTCAATCATTAACCCTAGTGGACATGCTTTGTCAATGAGTACCATTGCAGGAAAGAATAATTCATCCATGAGACTGTCTGTGGCATACCACCTTCTACTACAAATGGCTTGTGCCTTCTTTATAGCTTCAACTACCATTTCATCTAAATCCTCCCAGGCTCTTAAGATAGTCCTAATTCTCTTGAACTGGAAGTTAGTGAAAATGGTGAAATTTTCTACCTTTTCTTTCATATACCTTTTCCAGTCTGTAACTTCATCATAAGCTTTTGAAGCTTGTTGCCTTTTTCCAATCAGATCTTCTAAAACAACAGACATTCTATCAAAAGTCACATGAGTTTCAAAAATGTTATCCAAAGTTTTAAACAACTCACTAACTAAATCATGATGCTCTCTATTGGCCCGAAAAGCTAGATCCTTGAACTCCTCCTAAGAAAACCTAGAAAACGAAGATGAAGTTGCATTTGCAGTTGCATCTTCATATTGTTTTTCCAACAAAATTACTTTATGTACCAATGTAGCATTGGTAGTATTTTCTCTCTGTAACTCATCATGAAGAGCAACATTCCTCACTTGCAATTCATCATACATGTCCTCATCTTGTCTTTTGACCTGTTCCAACTCCTCCTTTAACCTGACAATTTATGCCTTTTGCTTATTGAACTCTCTGTTCAGAGTATTGACAGCATCAAAATTAGCTCCTCTAAAATCCCCTAAAATAGATGCAACATCTGTAGAATCCACCTGTGGATCACTTGATCGTTGAGTCTATACAATTTCATTTGAAAGAGATGAATCCACATTACTCCGATCTCTACTTCTCTTCTTTCCCCTCTTCACCATTGATTTATCAGCTTTGCTATAACGATACTCTCCCAAAGATATTACAAAGTCTTCATTGAATTCATCTCTCATCTCATCAATGGGGGGTACATTAATACCTGTGGATATCAAAGAATAGGTCTGAGTCATGGTATGAGAAAGTATGGGCATAGTAATATGAGAAGTGAATGAAGTGGAAGTACTATTATGGGTGACAGTTACTTTAGGGTTCAAGGATTATCTGAAACAGAAGTTTCAATGGATGAAACCTGCACAGTAGTAACTTGAAGTGACAATGGTGAAAGTGTTGAGGCTTTCTTATAAACAGGAGATGATACTGAACTAAGATAAGGGACATGCAATGGAAATTTAAAAACTAGGGGTACAATGGATGATGGAATGGGAATTTTCACAGAAACAAGTATAATAGAATGGGGTAAACATGTGGCATCTTGATATAGCTGAGACATAAAGGATGTCACGGTAGAACCAGTAGACAAGGAAGATAAGGCTATAATTGATGAGAGGAGTAAAGCAGAAGATGATGGGACAGGCTGAGAAGAAGGTTGTGATTGTGGGAGAGATGATGAGGACTTTCCATTGCTGCCATTAAACTAATTTATAAGCTCCTGTAAATCATTACCATTTCTAGGTTCTGCAGTGACAGGCACAGGAGAAATCCTTTCATCCTCTTCCTCTGAATGGGTCAGATCTACAGTATAAGCAGGGATGGGTGAAACTTGAACCTTCAACCTTTTGAATGGCTTCTCCTCAATCTAGATTTGTTCAAGTTGAGCTTTCTCAACAACAGTAGTCACCTGAGTAGTTTCAACTGGTGGAGAAGTTGTAATTTCTTGAGTGTCTAATGTCGAAGTCATCCTACTCAGCTTATGTTTGATCTACTCTGAAGTATGTAAATAGGATTTAACCTGCTGATCGACGGATGCCTATGGAATTTCTTCCATGTTGCCTTTCTCTTTATCTGTAGCTGAACTAGTTGCTATAGATGTGTCTTTGGCAGCTTGAGCCTCCTTTGCTTCTCTGTCTTTAACCATCTTTTCTTGAATGTCTAATTACATAGCCCTGTAGTGTCGAACCGTGTCCCTGATTTCCTTTTGGTGTAGCAGAATTTGACCTTGTTCTTCTTTACCCTTAGCCATGGCTAAAACCTCAAAGAAAGTATCAACCCCTTGATAGATGAAGTCATCTAGGACTTCTTCATGAGTGTACCCTGTTTTGAAGTGATTCTTAAGATGAAGATCAACAATCCCCCTGGGATCATGCTGTCTCTTACTGGAAAAACCCAGTTTTAGTGACACTATATGATCACTGAGTTCTGACGCCCAGGTGAAGGTTGGTACGCTCAAAGATCCCAGGGTCAGGGGAAACTTGGGCCAGACTTTCCTTTTAGGCGTTGCACACTTCTTATATATTCCCTCGGTGACTGTTTGAAATGATATTTCTTCAAGAACTAACCTGTCAAACACAACATTTGGTAGCATATGAGCAGCATTGCTGCCAAATACTCTAATGTATGTAAATGACTCACTGACATACCAATTCCTCATTGTGGCTATAAGGTTTTTGGCTTCAGGGGAGAATGCAGGATCTTCCTTGTTGAAAATTAGGAAATAGACCCGGCTGAGGAAGCTCTCACAAATGTCATAAAACATGTTCACGTAGTTGGTGTCCCACAGTTCCGCATGATAAATGTGTACATGCAGGGCTGGTGGTACCCAGATCCATCCCAAATTTGGATAATGGAACTCAGCACAAAAAAATGTCCACAATGTAGGCAGAGAAGAAGAAGTTGGGTTTCTTCCTTGCGGTAGCTTTCTGGAATTCCTGTATGGTTGTTTTGAGTTCTAAAGACATAATTGAAGCCCATGGGAGGGATTCTCCTGTGGTTATGACATGATGGGCAATCGGAGCCCACTCTTCCTTGAAGTAGGAACAGTTAGGGAGACCATATAGCCTGCACAACATTGTTGCAACCAGGGAACATGGTTCCTTAAACCATTCAATAGGGTAGAGTTCATCTTTCCTTTAAGAAAATTTACGCAGCTCAGCCATCCAATACTTCAGGATTTGGTCAAAATTGTATCTAGACTTAGTAGCTTTGACAAACTCGGCATTAAGGAGATGCCTAAAAGGTTGAGAGCATAAATCTTTAAAAAATCTCAGAACGGAAATTGGCCAATAGCAATCCAGTACTAGTATTAAAAGAACGGTCTTTTGGATTGGCGTGGTCAATAATCCATCTGACTGCGTCGTTGTAAGGGAAAACGAAAGGTCTTGCAGCAATCATGTGGATGCCAGAATCCCTAATTCTTTCGTAAATAGATTGGTTATCTTGAAAGTATGAAAGGTCATTGTTGTAAAAAATGGAGTAGATTCAGGACCAATCTAACCGGTAGGTCTCACTAACTCGGCCACTGGTATAAGAGAAGACACCGAAATTCGGGTCTTTAGTCAGCATGTCTTTCTGAAGGTTTTTGCACCGGGTAATTCAAGGTGTTTTGGAGGTTGACATGTTCTGTTAGACGCATAAACTAGACATTAAAACTAATTTATATAGGAACAATAGTAAGCAATTCAAATTCGGAAAGGTGACTCGAAAACAAACCTAAAACTAGAGTGAATAATGGCAAAATTACTTGGTAAAAACCTCAAGGTAAATTCACACAGCACAGCAAGTTATAGCGGTAAAAAAAGTGAAGAAATCGTGAATAAGACCGACATATATATAATTCGCGGGAAATAATTCAGACTGTAGGATGAGGATGAAAACAACGGTCAAGATTAGACTTTGTGGGATGCAAGATTAAATCACAAAATCCAGGTTTTATTAATCATCATGTAACTCGTATCCCGCAGAATGCAGGATGCGGGGTGTGGAATCACAAAACAACAAAACTTTATTCAAACCTCCCCACGGCCCACATTCCGCATTTTGTGGGATGCGGGTTGCGGAAACAGGCAACCAAACGACATAAAAAATGACACGCCACATTCCGCACTTATGCAGGATGCGGTTTGTGGGTTGACCTAAGCATATCCATCAAAAATCCTCCTGCATCCCACAATTCACACTTGCAAGATGTGGGTTGTGGGATGAGGAAGTTTAAAACATATAACTTTAAAATCCCACATTCTGCAACTTGCGGGTTGTGGGGTGCAGGTTGCGGAATCGCAAAACAATGCCAAACAAAACTAGCTTTTTGCATTTTAAAAAAACAAACCAAGCATGGATTTTGGGAATTTTGGTTAGATTAGAAAATCCCAAAAGTCAAGAAAATATAATGAGAGCCAAGAAATGGACAAAGGATTCTACTAAGTTACCTTTGTATGTGAAATTAGGCTCTTGTGTGAGAATAACATGGGATCTGTTATACCTACAACACGCGACCAATATAATTCTCCACCCAGCGTGCATAGTTCTGCAAGTTCGATCGTCTCCGCCAAACACTAATTGGGCCGCATCTTGTGTAACAACTTACATGATAAGATTTACGCAGCAAGTCTCACACTTCTGTCCTTGATCGGTCGAATTAGGTATCCCCTCTTTGCGCATCGCAAGTTGTATTTCTGCTTGATCCAGGTGGTGTCTTTTCAGGCCAAGAAAGGCAGAGGATCGTTGCCTTGGTTTGGGAGGCTTGTGATTGACGAGATCAGCTCGGCATCAACCGGTATGGGCGATCAAGCCACAAGAATCCTCTGTGAAAGCAGGCCAACAGTTGCTTCACGTATGTGATAACCTATAAATTATGGTCGAAATGGGGCATAAACAACAGGTTAATCAAACCTGCATGACCAACTCCCTCGGCCCAATGCATCAGCCTGAGCACTTGTGCTTGACTTGGGTCTGGTTGCTCTAGGATCAGGCAGTCTGCTCTCTTTAGTCCTTCCTGTTGTCGAGTGTCGAAGTCTTCAAATTTCAGCTTGGCCAACTTGGGCATGATGTCCATCAGCAGGGGAACATTATCAGGGATCCGTGGCACTACCAGAGTTGTAACCACATTCTTTGGGAGTGTCACCTTCTCAACGTCAGTTCTCCTTGGCCGAACATAGTGCAAGAAATTCTCATCATCTTCCTTTGCATTGCCTTCTTCCATGTAGTCATCCTCCTATTCGTCCTCTTGGTCCTCTTCTAAGGGCCTTTTATCGTAAGCATCAACAAGAGCAGCATTCTTCTTGTGTTTCCTCGTCTATGAGAGTCCGGATGGTCCTCACAATGCTTTCTCACTGGGCTGTCTCAGCTCCATAATAGGTGGTCTTTGACCTAGGGTAGGCACAACACGCAATCTCAGCGTCAGGATTGTAGTATGACCGGCCACATTGGCAGGTTGCTTCCACATTCTCGCCATTGGATCAATTTATGGTTCTTGCTATGGTTGTTGTATCTCAGGTGACGGACTCTCTTCTTCAATTGGGCAATTGGAGATAACAGTTGTGTATGATGGCTCACTATCACTAGGGATCTTAATTACCATGGGCGTCAACTTACTTCAACAGGGATGATAGGCTTCGGCTCTACAATCACTCGGATCTGGTTCTCTTTAGCATGCTTTGTTGTCGTAAAAAGAATGCTTGTTGACGAAGCCTTGCACTTATACCCGCCACCACATCGTGTAGTCGTCATGCAGCGGTCGGTTAATGTCTAATCCGTCACATGTGTTTCTCGGCTACCACATCCATTCATTAAGTCGTTAACTGGAGTGTTGTGTTGTTTCTGTCAGAATAGTTATGGTGGATCCGTCGGATGTGACCTTACAGCATGTTGTCATTCTCCTCGTATCTCATCGAATTAATGACACTTAGCTGTCATGGCCGCCTAAATCTTTGCCAGATATCTGCACTTTAATGTCGGCCAACCTATCATTTCCGCTTTTTGCAGCACATTCCACCTTTTTTCTTTTGTGCATTGTGTCGCCCTTCTCCTGCATGTCGTACTTGTTCCGTCGCCGACGTGCGACAAAGAAATGTTTACGTCTTTCAGACCTTCTTCCCATTTTTTTTCCATCGCACAGTGCGATTCTAACCCGTAATGTTATGACTGTCGTTGTACAGTTTCAGGAAACTGTCGTTCACCATACCCATGACATAGGTACCGTCTAGCTTCTAAAGTTTTACTACGCCCGCGTTAGTGATGTGTGCAACCACATATGGGCCTAGCCAATGCGTCTTTAACTTGCCTGGGTGTGTAAAAAATTTGCTATCATATAGCAACACAAGTCCTCCCACTTCAAAAGGCTTAACTCAAATGTGGTGGTCATGCCATGCTTTCTATCACTGCTTCTCAACTGTCTGATGCAATCCTGCGACGAAGCGTTCTTCTTCCATTTGCACTAGTTGTATCAGCCTCTGCTTGACAACATCTTCGTCATCACAGTGATTCTCAAACTTGGTACAATGTACTCCATTGGCACAACAACTTCTTGTCCATATACTAGTCTGAATGGGGTGTGCCCTGTTAGTCGCGTGCAGGTTGTGCGATATGCAGTACAACTGATATTTTTTGATCCCAGTCATCTCCGTGCACGCTTCATACCTTGGTCAATGGATTCTCCAAAATCTTGTTGAAAGCTTCGACCATTCCATTTGCATGAGGGTGACAGGGAGTCATCTTCTTATGCTGGATCTGAAATTCTGCAGCAATTACTTTGTTAACAAATTGCATACCTTGGTCACTTAGTAATATCTTTGGACAACCAATTTGGGTGACGATGTTTTTGAATGGAAACTTGGTCGTGGTCGCAGCGGTACAATCTTTAACAGGCGTAGCTTCAGCCCATCTGGTCAAGTAGTCTGTCGCAGTGATAATGTAGCGCGCACTAGTCCTCTTCCCTGGCGGGCTTATTGGTCCAACTAAATCAACTGCCCACTTGTCAAATGCTTGAAGGGTTTCTTGTGGCACAAGTGGCATCTCGTCGCAGCGTGATGGTTTTCCTTTCCTTTGGAAAATATCACAGCGCTTGTAGAATCTTTTAGTATCCATGTGTATGGTTGGCCACCATAGTCCTGCCTACAATATCTTGCGCATTGTCGCTTTCCCTGCGTATTGTCCTCCTGCAACACTAGCATGTGCTTCACTCATTACCCAAGGTCGTTCATGGTCAAAGACACAACGACGCAATACCTCATCCACACCCAGCTTATATAAATGTCTCGCGATCAATGTATAATCAGCAGCTCTGACGACTAAGTGTTTTTTCTGGTTAGTTGTCATTCCTTCATGTGCATATCTTGTCCTCAAAAAGTGGACGATGGCATTAAACTCATGGTTGTGGTCATCCATCATGTGGATCGCAAATAGTTATGCATCAAGCAAATTATCTTCCAAGATGGTTGGCTCTTCACCACTCTCTATCCTTGATAGGTGGTCTGGTCCAACATTCAGTCGGCCTGGTTTAAAAATGACCTCAAAATCGAACTCTTGAAACAGGAGAATCCATCTACATATATTCCCCCCAACAATGGCTTGTTGACTAGGTATTTTAGTGCTGAATGGTCAGTGTACATCTGAAAATGTCCACCCAACAAATAGTGTCGAAATTTCTGAAGCGCATAGACCATAGCAAGGCCTTCTCTTTCTGTCGTCGTGTAGTTCTTTTCTGCTGTTGATAGTTTCCTACTTGCGAAAGCAATAGGATGGTCAAGCGCACCCTCTCCTGATTGCGTCAAAACTATGCCAAGTGTGACAGACAACGTGTTGACATGCACATGGAATTCCTTCTTCCAGTCTGGGAATACAAGTATTGGCGCGGTGGCCATTGCAATCTTCAATTTATCCAAGCTTTCCTGGCATTCTGTTATCCACTAGAACTTTGCGTCTTTCTTCAACATTTTCTCCATAGGCGCAGTGATGGCTACATATCCTCTTATAAACTTCTGGTAGTAGCATGTATGTCCCAGAACTGATCTGAGTTGTGTGACTGATGTAGGTGGTGGTAAGTCCAGGATAATCGCAATCTTTGTTGGGCCGACCAAGATATCGTCGCAACATACGACGTGACCCAATTGCACGCCAAATGGCGTGTAGAAAATACATTTCTTAGAATTAAGCGCAATTTGATATTGGCGACAACGGTCCAGCATCATGCGCAGACTCTCAATACGGTCTCTTACTAGGCCAAACACAGTCCAATCATCAAAGTATACCTCAAGAAATTTATGAATAAAATCTTTAAAAGCAGAGACTACTATTCTAGAAAAAATAGCAGGTGCATTCTTGAGTCCAAAGGGCATTACTGTATACTGGTAGCATCCCCATTCAGTGACAAAGGTTGTTTTGTGGCGATCCTCCTTCGCGGTTCTGACTTGATGATAGCCTGAAAAAGCCATCAGTAAATAAATACATCTCTTGCCCTCTGACACTTTCAAGCACTTCATCCGTAAATGGTGTTGGGAATGGATCGTGCAAGCATGTGTCGTTCAGCTTCCTTAAGTCGACACAGATCTTGACTTCACATGTTGTCTTCTTATCCTGGATCACTATAAGGTTGATCCACTCCGACTCTTCAACAAGTTCAATAATCCCAGCGTCAAGCATACAATCCAGTTCTACTTTTACCCTTTATTTTTACTTGGGGTTCATCCAATATGGTCACTGCTTACTGGGTTTAGCATCTGGTCGCAGGGGTATTTTCATCTTCCCTTATATCCCACTATTCCCTTCATTTCTGAGAAGTTGGTAGGGAATAGGTCTTGATATTCATGTAGTCAATCTGTGAGTTTCGCAATTGTCTCTTCATCCCAATAATCTTCTATATTGACGAACTTTGGGTTGTCTGATGACCCAATGTTTACTTTCTTAATCTTTAGCGGTTTAAGGAACTAGTCACTTAAGATACCACTTCCTTCTACTTCGCGTGTGCCTTCAGATTTCGGTATGTTTATGTTAGTCAGATCATCATCTAGGTCTCCAGCTAGATTGTAGCAAGCCATCCATTACTGAATGGTCGGACTGCACTGGTGAGAGTTAGCCTCGTCAACAGGCATCTTAGAAAATATATTCTCCTTTATCACCTGAAGTGTAGCATCAACTATAGGGTGCTCATCAACAAATTCAAATGTATGTGCAAACTGCTTAGTAAGCCCTTCCCACTCTTAGCTTCCTTGTCATAATTCCATAGATGTATACCAGGTTCTAGGTGTCATTTCCATTGTATGTATGAAATGATGTACCCACCCCTGCCTCGGGTATTCTACAAATACTATGCGACAATGATTAATATGTTCCACAGGGTTTGCTAACCTTGAATACTTATGGTTTACCAGGGTGACCTCTTCTCTAAATCTGACTTCCATCAATCTTTTGCACTGTGGCCAGTTTGTTATGGACTTCTTATGTGCACCCCACCATCTAGCAGGCGTAGATTTTAGTGCATGATCTAGCGCAGACAAGCACTGCAACTCCATTACAAGTCCTTCAAACTCATTTAAGAAGGTCACAAGGTGAGGTAACCCCTCATAGGTGGGTAGCTCGCGCACCTCATTCACCACCCGTCACATGGACCTGGTAACTCTTGCGGACCTCCTCATAGAGACTTCATGTAGTCTGTTTTGCCAATTCTCCAAAGCTTCCCCTGAGTCATATGTGCAGGAACTAGCACTCTTCTAGCTCAGTTTTCCATCCGTTGTCGGATTGATGTAGTCTTATTGTAATGCAATAGCATTGTAGATTTGGTCGAAGTAGTCAGCTTGTCCATCATTATATACAGCCTCGACGTATCTCTGTCCTTCCAACAGATTAATGGGCGACACCACTCTGATCTCATTATCCTCAAATGAGAGGATCCTCTTCTTGAATTTTATAATAGTTTTGTTGTCTATACCCCAATCTATGCCCAATAATGTGGGATATGGGTTTGTGTCATCAACAATATCACTGTCCGAAATAGGTACCCAATCCCACGGATTGATGACCTCCTAGACCAGCTTAAAGGGGCGAAATATTTTAGCAAGATCGACTTAAAGTCTGGGTATCACCAGGTACCGATCAAACTAACAGATGTGTGGAAGACTGACTTCAAAGCCAAGGAGGGCCTTTTCGAATGGTTGGTCATGCCTTCCGGGCTGATGAATGCTCCTGCAACCTTCATGAGACTGATGGACGGCATCTTTCGTCCATTCACCAACTCATTTGTAGTAGTGTACTTGGATGACATCCTGATATTCAGCTAGACTCGGGAAGAGCACCTCCACCACATCCGATAGGTCCTCCAAACACTGCGGCAGCACAAGTTGTGTGCCAATTTGGACAAGTGCACTTTTGGCATGACCCAGGTTCAGTATCTAGGATAGATTATTGATGAGTGTGGGGTACATGTGGATCCAACCAAGATCCAAGTCATTCCGGAATGGCCAGCCCCAACTACTCTAACAGAGCTTCGCAGCTTTCTGGGCCTTGCTAATTTCTACCACAGATTCGTGTTGGGATTCTCTCATATCACTTGGCCCTTGAGTGAATTCACCAAGGAGGAGCGAAAGCAAAATTCTTTTGGTAAGAAACTCAACAGAAGGCGTTTGCAGAATTGAAACATCGCCTCTGTTGTGCCCCAATGCTCACATTACAAGACTTGCAACAACCATTTGAGATCAAGACAGATGCCTCTGACTATGCTATTAGGGAAGTCCTTACTCAACAAGGGCATCCAGTTGCATATCACAGTGAGACACTGTCCGACACAATCCGCAAATATCCCACTTATGACAAAGATATGCATTCCATTGTACAGGCTTGCCGACAATGGAAGCATTACATTTTGGGGAAGGAAATGATCATCCACACAGACCACCGACCCCTGCAGTTCATACAGACACAAGGGAAGTTACAAAACGTCGCCATCAGAAGTGGTCCACATATCTATAACAGTTTCATTTGAACATCAAGTACAAGAAGGGAAGCACCAATAATGTTGCAGACTGCCTGAGTTGACCACCGATCATGGCGATAACCACCGTGCTCAACTCTTGTGGGCATGAGACTTCTGAGTGGCCGCTTCTCTACAAGAGCGATTTATAATTCCACCACACATACCAAACACTCTTTGAGGGAAACCAAGTTCCAAAATTTCACCTCCAGGATGTACTATTATGTCACATGGGACACCTTTGTGTTCCTTCAAGCGAGTGTGCCAAGATGATTTGGGAATCACACTACAGTCGGGTCGCTGGGCATTTCGGGGTTGAGAAAACAGTGGCAGTACTACAGAAGTATTTCTATTAACCGAACCTTCGACAGGACGTCGGAAGTACATCCGATCCTGCACTACCTGTGCCATTGCCAAACCATCCATCAAGAAGCAAGGCCTCTATACTCTGTTTCCTACCCCTGGTCGACCTTGGGAATCCATCTCCATGGATTACATGTCGAGCCTTCCTTCTACTAAGCACAGCAACAACTGTGTGTTTGTGGTCGTTGACAGATTCTCAAAGATGGCCATAATGGCGGCCTGCAAGAAGAACATCACAGCAAAATCCACTGCTAAACTCTTCTTTGAATGAGTGTGGGTACACTTTGGGATCCCATAGTCTATAATGTCAGATCGGGACAGTAGGTTCCTTAGTATATTCTGGTCTAGCCTATGGTCAATGCTAGACACCAAGCTCACAAAGTCCACAGCTTTCCATCCCCAAACTAATGTCCAGACAGAGTTCGTCAACAGGATGATTATACACATTTTGTGCATGTACAACTCAAAGCATCCACGCACATGGGATGAGAGCCTCCCCTATGTACAACACAGCTATAACCGGGCCCTCCACAGCTCAACCAACCATAGCCCCTTTCAGGTGGGCTTGGAATTCCAGCCACTATGTGCCATTGACACAGCCATGCCATTTGCAGCTACTCAGGCTGATTTAGCTCATATCCAATCTAAAGTTTCCAAGGCGAACAACTTCATTGAGCGCATTCAGCACATTCGCCAACAAGTTCATGACATATTGGACAGATGCAATGCTATGTATAAGCAGCGACATGATCAGCATCGGGTGCAACACAAATTCCAAGTGGGCAACAAAGTGTGGCTACATTTACAGAAGGAGTGCCTCGCTGGACCCCGCCGCAAGCTTCGCCCGCTCCGATATGGGCCATACACCATCACCAAGGCTGTCGGGACAATGCCTTTGAGCTCAGTATTCCACCATTCCTTGGTCTGCACCCAGTGTTCAATGTGGACCGCCTTCATCCCTACTTTCAAATTAGAGGAAATTTCAACTCAAAATGGGCCTCCTAAAAAGAATTAATAAAATAATATTTATTAATTTTGGAGGAAGAAAAGAAAAAAACTACTTTTTTGTTTGTATTTTTGACATATCTCCCCGTGTTTTTACTCAAATTTCGATCGGGAGAGATCGTTGGATGCGGAATTAAATTCCACATCCAACGAGTACCTGCTCGGCATACTTTTGATGGACCCAGCTACCCCAAAAACAAGAAATACCTGAAAAAATGTGATGATGATCCAACAAGCTCTCCCAATCGAAATTTGAGTAAAAACACGGGGAGATATGTCAAAAATACAAACAAAAAAAGTAGTTTTTTTATGATACCTATCCCCAAATTTATATTAAAAAGTGTTTAAGACCTATACGGTATTTCAAATTTAAATCAATTTCATTGGCTAACACATGATGACATGGAATTTGAATCAAAGTTAAAAGGCCCATTTTGAGTTGAAATTTCCTCTAATGCCACCTCTACTGGACACATCAGACGTGGCAGAACAACTCACACCAACAGAGTTAAACCCCGACTGCATGGAACAAGCCACAACTAATCGGATTATGGACACACAGATCAAGAACACCCGCTAGCAGAAGATCTAGCTATATCAAGTTGTCAAAGCAAGCCAACTCCTTCACCAAGGAAAGTGGCTCACCAGGGACCAAGTTCAGCAGAAGTTTCCTCATCTCATGGAGGAACTCAACGCAATGGGGACCATTGCTTCTTAAGGGGGGAGGAATGATCCAGGAGGATATTGGTGGCCACCCACTTATTCCACTTCGACCCCCACCATTGTTTCTTTCAGTTTTCCAGTTTCCTTAATCGTAGCACAATTTACTATTTTTGGCAGTTTTCAGGTCCTAAACTTTCGGAGCCGTTTTGAGGCCCTAAATGATGTTTTTTTGGCATCGAATGGTCAAGAAAATATGAGTCTATTTTAAATTGCATGTTTTCTATTTAAGGATGTAGTCCTTAAACAGGTCTTTCTAACGATGTATCATGCGCATCAAACGGAGGTAGTATGCTAAAGTTACGACCTCGGGAAATTGATGTACCAAGTTACCCAATGGGGCCCACATTCTGGCGGTTCACCTCTTAGGGTTAGGTTTTTGGATGTGTAGGGTTTCCATTGTTTCTCAATAATATATAGGCCTTCGAACCTCATTGTAACACAGAGTTCAAAGGCATGTAGCCGCCACATCTCTTCCCAAAGATAAGCTACCAGCACTCTAGCTAGTTTATTTCCATTCTGTATGTAAACCAGTTTCAGTTATTGATTAATGAAATGAAGTGTTATTTCTGCTGCATATTTGTTTCTATGGTTATTTGTGTATTCTATTGTGTTCCCACATAAATCCAGATCAGATAGGGACTTGACTCAACCTGCCAATGGGTAGGACCTTCGCCTGATTCACAAGTCGCAGCTGGACAGGGGACCAGTCCAAGTGTGGCTTGCCCATACTTTCCCAGGTTTGTCGCATCAAAATATTGACATTAGACCCCATGTATAGCATGATGTAATCCATGTCGTAGTCGGCTATCTGCGCAGTCATTCTTAATTCACGACAAGTTTTAAACTTCCTTCTCACTTGGTTAACTTTCTTTTCAGGTTGTGGCTCTATGGGTATCTCTTCTATTATTGCGTGTAGTTTTGCAATAGCATCTTTATCTTGTATTAGTGTTAGACAACTTGACAAAAAGGATTTGAGCTTACTAACCTTTTGTGGGACATTCTTCTTAAATATGCGTTGAAATCTTTCAGGCATATCCTTTACTTCTTTTGACTTCGATGGTTCTACTGGCTCCACAAACTCTGGTCGTACCTCCAAGAATACTTTCTTTTGTTCCTGGACATCAAATGATATTTTCTTTTGTGTCGTAGGTCGTACCTGTGGTTGCAGTTGTTCTTGTGATTTATCCTGGTCAGCTCTAGTCGCAGCCCCTCCTCATGTTACGACAGCAACCTTCGGATCTCTCAATTATCTGAACATTCATGTTAGGATTTGGGTTTGCATTCTGCGTAGGGTTAGGTCCTGCGATGGTCCTTGCTTGCCACTTTGCGATCAACTAAGGACATTGATCCACATTATGGTCTTGTCCCTTACAGTATGAACATGTCTTCGCAGGTTCTAAGAAATCTTTGGCGTAGTGACCCAGTTGTCCACAGTTATAGCACGTAACTTGGCCTCTTTCTCTACCAAATCCTCCTCCTCTACCTCTTCCTCTGAAGTTTCCACCACCCCTTCCTTGCTAGTGTAGTTGCTGTGGTGGGTACTGGTTCTGCTGGTAGTGTGGCTGGTAGTGATTTTGTTGCGCGTACAACTATTGAGGTGTGTACTGAGGTTGATATTGATTTTGGTATTGATTGGGTGGGAACTGCGCAGGCTGGTATGATGTTTGCACCGGTTCAGCCTGAGCGATTCCCTCATTTTTCATTGAGTAGGTGTCAACAATCTTTTCTTTCAAGAGCTGGTATGCTCTACAATCGTTTTCTTCATGTCCTACTGACTTATAAAATTTACAAAAGAGATTTGTCAGGGTACTTACAACCTTTTGCAAATATAAACACTCCTCGTCGGGATTCCCTCTAGACATGAATATGCGACACCATGGTAGACCCTTCCCATTTAATGGGTTTGGTGCACCTGACGCGATATAGTTCATGAAGGTCGGGCAATTATCCTTGGTGTGCCTGCCCCTTCTGCATTTCCTGCACCATAAATCTTCTTGTGCTTCCTTACCCTTCTTGATGTCCTAAAGTTGTATTGTTAAATTAGCCAACTGCGATTGAATCTGTACCATTCCTACGGCACCGTCACCAATGGGCGAGGCCTCTAGCTTCATTGCTAACTCTAGCGCTTGTGTCTGTGATTCAATCTTTTGTTGCATTAATGGCCCTTGAGTGTATGGTAATAGTGTAGCAATAACCCACTCTTTATGATGTACATCTGAAATTTGGAAACTTACCTTGGCCATCAAAGTTTTAAACCATTGGTCAAAGTCCCATACTGATTCTGCCAGTCCTTGCTTTATCTCCTTGATCTCAATGATGCACTGCGACTCAGACTTCAGTTTTCTGAACTCAGAGATCATTGTAGCTCGGATCTCTTCCAGAGTCTTCTGCGGTGTTCCAGTCGATGCGACACAAAACTTCATAAACCAATCTAGCACAGGACCCCTCAGAGTTGTGGTCATTTATGCCTTCTTTATGTCTGCATTATGGACTAACCGAACCATCCAAACAGCTTCGCAGAGGACCCAATGCTGCTCTGGATCTTCTGTGCCATTCCCATTGAATGTGGGTAACCGAATGTCCACCCCATCCATTGAGTTGGCGTCAGGGTTCTCTAGTAAAGGATTCAAAGGAGGTATACCTTCCGGTGTATTGGTCGTAGTACCAGCATTATCAGTATTAGTAGTCCTTTCTAGGGATGAGACTCTAGATCTCACCTCTGGGGATATTGTTGGTGTAATGTAATTGTGTCCCGACCTTGGTGTCTCGACAGATTCTTCAGAGTCCTCTGGTACTTCTGAAATCGGGCTATAGTCCTCCTCTTCATCGTAAGACCCTTCGTCTCCATGAGACCGAAGTTCATGTTCAGTCTCCTCGAACAAACTAAAATTTTGTCGTCCTCTTTAGGGTTTTCTTCTTTTTTCTGACCTAAATCTCCTTCCACTCCTTAGGAATCCCGCTTCTAATTCATGTTTTGCACTTCCAGAGAACATCTCAGCTCGCCCTCTCCCATTTTCTTAAGAGGTTGTCTGCGACATAGCCTCCTTCATGGACATGCGACTCAACTATTCAATTGCAAGATACCCTTCTCATAAGCGAGCATCTTGATCCATAAATTGATAGATAGTAGATACCTTCTTCAGTGTCCTTGGAAAAAATTTCTTTCTGCCTCACTATATGAAGTTATAGTGTCTACCGCGAACTCAGTACTGTATCCTTGCAAGATATTGTCAACCCAAAAATCAACAGCTCTAAAGATAGCATTACTTACACTGGTTACCTCATGAACCAACTGATCACTCCATTCGATGGCTTCTCATCTTTGGAAATTTGTCTGTCTAGTCACCAATCTTGTCAATCTAGAATATATATAGTCGTCTACCCAGTTCTCTGCGCTCAGTCGTGTTCCTGCACCTTCCTCTTGCGCAAATGCTAGCGTTTTGGAGTCCAACCAATCTTCTATCTCTTTCTTCATTAGTTGCCACAACATTTCCCTTGACTCAAACAATTGAGGATCCCGACAACGGAAGCATTTGTTGGCTTCTATCACCTTTCTGTCTCGACCTGCGGTTCAACATCACCACAATACCAACAATAAACCACAAGATATCGGCCCGACAGAGTAACTCCGTGCAACACCTGCGAGACAGGCGCAGTCTCACTCGAGATATCTAATGGATAACTACCAGAACCATGCTTCCACAATTGGCGAGGGATTATAGTCCCTTGGCTTGCGGCCAAGGCGCTCGATGAGGGAAACTTAGACGGCTGGATGGTTCTTGCGCAACTGAGCACAGCTGTATGTTAGCACGTGCGACACGACCTGGTCTTTAATCTTAACAACTGGCGCAACTTGTGTGACGCAGCTGATCCTTTAAACTAACAGACCACTTGTGACTTATATTTCAACTTAAGGAATTAACTACAACTTGCTTGCGCATTCCAACAATTATTTAGCAATTATTCATTCACTAGTTAACAATATGGTACCTGGCATTCAACAATAGCTCATCATCATACAGTAAACAAATACCAACCATTCACATCAACATATACAACATGAATCAACCATTTAAACACAAAGAATAATGTGGAAACCCATCTAGGAAAAACCACCAAGGTGCTCTTCATTTGGCATGAGAAATGGATATATTACCTTGCAGTTTGCGACTTGCAGGCTAATCTTATGATATGTCTTTATGACTCAGACTTCTTGCTCACATGCTCTCTGGTTTATTTTTCTATCTACTCCTACTGATCTGCACACAGCATGGCTCGACTCTTCTATCTACCTTCTGCGCAGTCAGTTGCAGATTCCTTCTACTCCTAGTGATTTTGTGCACACAGCTGCAAGATCAGTGGCTCAACAGCCTTCTACTGCTACTAGACTCTTCTCTGAGTCTTCTTCCCTTCTACCCTACTTCCCTAACAAAATTGGGTAACTTGGCGAATGATCAACCAACAAATGACAGTAGTAACAACCAACGACAAAATCGACAACCCTTATACAGAACGGGTTCTTCTTATTTATAACTTCTATCAGAACACGCAGGGTCGATTACATACTGCTTATCAGTTACAGGTCATGATCAACCGTCAGAAGAGGCTATCATGGACTGACACATGGCACTATCGGCCTTACTTACAAATATTCTTCCATACGTGCATGGTCGCAGCCTTACGTCGTCTTTAACGGCCACGATCTTCACCTGTCATTTTCTAGCTGTTATCACCTGTACGGCTATATGCTTGCCTTTCCTCTGTCATGCGCATCTTTATTCCACCTGCGCTGGTCCCTTTGCTTCCTTCGCGACCTTCCTTCCTTCCTGTCGCGTGCGCGACGTGCCTTTGCTTGCCCACGAACTTATTTCTTGTGCTCCTTTCCTAGCCGAACACATCGTAAGTTGTTCATGTTGGGTGTCGAACCATTACTTAACAAAGGAGCAGAGGGATTTCATTGCATTGTGATTGTGAACAGGGTTTGGGAGAAACACTCTCGAGCTGGCAGAGCCAAAGCCAGATTAAGACTGTTTCGAAGAGCGAAGCAACCTCGCAGACGGGGACGGCGAAGATTACAATGCAGACTTGGTTTAAGAACCGGAAGGTTGAATCCCCAGCTGGCAATGGCAGCTCCTACAAGGGGGGAAGGTGGCAATGAGGAAGATCAATGGGAAAGGTTGTTCAATGAGGTGATGTCGAAACACATTCACCGCTCCATAGCAATCATGGAAAAGGATATCTTTGGGGAGTTTCACGTGAAACTGGAAGGTGATGTAGTAATGTCGCATTACTGGCGCCTCAAATTTCTACTATCTCGCTCCATGAAAGAGAGAGAGAGCTACACGAAACTCATCCGCATCATCGTGGGCAAGTTCAAAGATGAGGCGGAAAACAATCTCGGGCATATGCGCAGTCTGCTAAGACTCTCGACTCCACCCTTTCAGCGCATCCCGCGGGATGAAGATGAGGACATGGAGGAATCAAGCCATGCAGATGCTAACCAGGGGAGTGGGAAAGGCACCATA
This sequence comes from Pseudotsuga menziesii, assembly GCA_001517045.1. Classification (NCBI taxonomy): domain Eukaryota; kingdom Viridiplantae; phylum Streptophyta; class Pinopsida; order Pinales; family Pinaceae; genus Pseudotsuga; species Pseudotsuga menziesii. Next base: position 243,073 of record LPNX010203767.1, on the reverse strand, counting down.
AATGCCCCGGATGAAGCCGAGTCCTCCCGCAGACGCTAGTCATCTCCTCATCGCAGGACTGCTAAAGGCTCTTCGTGGTTTTTTTTGGGTTACATTTCTGCTTATCTCCTTATGCTTAGTTGGTCTATATTTTGTTATGTATGTTTACATGATCAAGCGCCCAAGCTAAAAGGCTGGGCCGCTCTCATGCTCCTTCGTCTTTGTTTATGGGCTATCCTTTTTACCTTTCTTTTTTGGATACCAGATCGATGCCTGACTCCATGTTTTAAGGAGCAAGGTATGTAGATATCTTTTAGTTTTGATGCGGTAATAGAAGGGCCCCATCTTACTTTTTTTTCAAAAGTGTTATGTTAATATATAAGTTATAATACGTATCTAATATGATAGTATTGGGTTATGTAATTATTAATATAATTGTATGGATATTATGTTATAACATAATAGTTATATGAGTATATTAAATATAGAATATATAGGTTATTTGACTAATATGTTGTGTATATGATTAATAATAATATAATATATGTTTGAAGAATTATTATATGTGTGTAAACAAAACATGAGTATGTATATAAATAATACATAGTAATATTAAGTATGGTATAAGATATGAGTGTATGATAGTGTGTTGTATAGCTAGTAATTATTTTATTATAGAATATTATAAGACTTTGGTGGTAGGATGTTTGGTTGTTTGAGGTGACTATGTATTTACTTGCATTGATAAGTAGTGCACTATGTGTAAACAATTAGTAATGTAATGTATTATTATATATATCCTCATGTGTTAATAATTCTATGTAATGTTATGATAAATAGTAACTACTCGATATGATTTCTATAGTTGATGTCCGTTGTTTGATATTATTAGTTGCTATTGGATGTTATTGATTGACATTGGCTTATTAATGGTTGATACATGTATGACATTGTCATCATTGTATGTATGTATATGATTGGTTGTCATTGGTTTCTATGGTTTTTGCGGGTATGATTGATGCATTTTGGTCGATGTATTATGGATGGCGTATTCTGATTGATGTATTATGATCATTGTATTATGTTTAATGAATCTTGGTTGATGTATTCTGATTGATGTATGTTGGTTGATGTATTGTAATTGATGTACTATGATTGATGCTTGTATGGTTAGTTGATGCATGTATGGTTGTCCTTGGTTGATATTTCATGATCGATATATGATTGATATATGGTTGAGATATTATGAATTGATGATCAATATCTGTATGGATGATGTATGCATGAGGATCATTGTATGATTCATATTAGTTGATGAATAATGATTTTTTGAATGATCTCTAAAGAATACTTATGCTTTGTGTTGAGATGAAAAGTAATATATTGTTATGGCCCTTCTTAGTTCTTAGTTAGATTAGAACTGTTGCATATAAGTTCACTTTTCTTGTTACATTAAAATGCAAAATTATTTAGGTGATATTTGAAAATATGTATCCTTGTGATCTTCATTAGAAAAGTATCTTGTGTCATTATTGAAAGGTATCATGGTAATAACTTGGTGGTATTTCGTATATCTCGATTGAAAAGTAGGTACTAACCATGTAACTCATGTAACTGATGAAGTATATTACAAGTACTTTTATGAAGATGAACTTCATGTATCCTTATATATTCAATACTAATTGTGTAGAATGAGGTACTAGTATCTTTGTTCGGAAACTATCCAAGAATCTTGTTGAAAGAAAATATATCTTTGTGATCTTTGTTGAAAGTATCTTGCTAGGGTATTATTGAAGTATATAAAATACCTTTGTTGAAATGCATCTTTGTAAAATATCATAGTGATAGCTCATGCATCTTGTTGGAAAAATATCTTGGTAACACTTCATGCATCCTTGTAGGAAAATATTTGAGTGATAAATCATAAAAATCATCTCATGTGATTGATTGATCTAAACGTGTTTCATGCATCTTAGATGCATTTAATATGATTGAAATTTATTAGAATAAGATTCATGTAGATGCATTTCAAGTATTTTGTTGAAGAAGTATATATATCTCGAGTACCTTGCATATACTAAAGTATTTCATGTATTAATTAGAAATTTATTTTCTTGAAATATGTATTTTATGAATCTTGTTGAACATTATATATGTTTACTACTAAACATGATTTAGTTGTTGGGATTGAGTTCCTAGATTCCCTCATAGAGCTGTCTAGTATCTAGTTCCAGAGAGGTAGTTTGGTGGATTGTCACCCCTTTGCTTCCTTCATATCACTCTATTAGTCCAGGTTCTCGCATAGGAATCCAGGAAATGGAATGGTGACCCCATAAGCAATGGAGACGGACAGGAAAGTAGTAGTGGAAAGCATTGTGGTTCTCAAAAGAGGTAGTTCTAAGAGTTGTTAAACTGATTATTCTCTTCTTGTGGGAGGAACATTGTCTCATTGAAGCTAGTTGTTGAAATTTGAGAGAATTATTCTCTCATGTGCTATTCATGTTGTTGTATTATGTATATGTGCCATGGTGATTGATTTATGCTATCTTTATGTTCATGGTTTAATTCTTAAAGAATACTCTTATATCATGTATCGTATATTTTTATACTTGATGTTAATCATATGGTTGATGAAATATGATATTCAAGTGAAAGCATACTTGTTGATACTTGAATACCATGTAATGGGGATTGAAGATTGACCCTTGTTGCTAGTCTTGGTTCTCGCACACGAATCTAGGAAATGGTATGGTGATATCTTGAGGAATGAGTTAGGTAAAGGAAGTCACATCCCATAGGCAGTGGAGACAGATATGAAAGTAGTAATGGAAAGTATTGTGGTTTCTCAGAAGATGAGTTCCGAGAAAGACTACTTGAAAACTGAAGGTAGTGATCCTTTTGAAAGTTGTAAAATAATGTGTGTATTGTGCATAGAGGACGATGCATGGTTTAAGGGGGAGGGGATGTAATACCATGTGTGTTAAGCCATAGACATATGTAACTTTTAATTGTTTATTATTGTGGCATGGGGTTTAGAAAGAAGGGTTTTTAAGGACCTAGATACATTATTATTATTTTGTAAATAATTAATTAATGAAAACAACCGACACATCAGGGACCACTAAAAGTGTATGGGAGGCTCAGATCCACAATATGAGGGGGAATGGGGACATTACTAGAACTTTAGAACTTGTTTGGTTGATCTTGGTCCATATTTATGTCTTGGTGGATTTATTAGTTGATGATCACTCAAACATTATACAACGGACCCAATTTTTTATTATTTTATCCTATGTTGGTATTATTGAGCCTAATTCATAATTTAGTGGGCCTCCTTGGTGTTTGGGTGGGTGTCTCTTGTTGATTCATCCCCTTTGGTGGTTTTGTAACTCTCATTTTCACAAGTGCTCCCTCACTGACTGTTTTTAGCCCTAACACCTCAAAAATTGTGTAAATAACTATGTAACTCCTTTTGTAAATACTTGTGTAAATCATTATGTAACTCTTATGTAAATCCTTGTGTAACCTCCCTTTGCTATTTTGGGAAGATGCCTTGGCTTGTGTGACACCTCACCTCACTAATTTTGATTCCTCTTCATGGATGGTGTGTCCACATATGAATTTGAGTTGGGTGAAGTGGCTTGGAGTCACTCTCTTTGAAATTTGAATTGCTTGGGTTGGATTAGAGTTAACCTCTTGTGGTTGAATTTCCCCCCTTGGATTGACTCAAGTTGGTTTACCTTGGTTTGGTTTGACCCGAGTGAGTTAGAATTACCTTCTCTAGTCTATAAATCCATGTTTGATATCCTTGGTTTGGGTTGTTTTTCATGGTTCTTTTGGATGGTTGGTTATTATGGTTGGTCAGACCTTTGATGGTGAGAGCTTGGGAAACCGTGAATGCTCTGCTATGTGAATGAATTTTGTGATTGAAGCATTGTGATCTTGTATGGTGTTTGTGATAAGCCTAGAAAACTCTTGTGTAGTTCCTCTGTTTTGACTACTTGGCTTTGTCATGTACCTGCACATAAACCTTGATGGTGAATGGTGATATCTCAATGGCCTAGGGGGTCTGGATTACCATTGCACTTGGTAGTCAGGTGGAAGAGGAAGTATGTGGTGAGGAATAGAGTTTTAGATTCTCAATATGATACTTGAGCTATTATTGAGTGCACCTTTGTTGTGTATATGTGGCCTCAGCTCGGAGGTGGCCTTTCAAAGTGAGAGCTAGCTTGGTAGTGCCAAAGGCTAAGTGGAGCATGGTCCAGATGATGCCAGTTGGGCATTGATAAGATAAGTGCTTTATCTCTTGTTTATTTAATTTACTTGGCTCTGATCTAATTTATTTATGGATGCACATGAAACATTTGATGAAACGTGTGATTTATTTGTGGAAGAAATTTCTCACAAAACTCAATCTATTTATGCAAGTAAATTTTATGAAGGAATTGGAAATTAGTTTTTGGGATATCATGCACAATTTGTTTAAGGAAATAATTCTTTGGTACCTCTGCAACAGAACTAATTTTTCTTCCCCTGTTCATTATATAATGTGTATTTTGATGGTACAGTAACCTCATAATGGTTTAAGGTACTTCTCTTTGACGCTTCTACCTTTTATTTGAAAACTAGTTCTTCGATCGGACTATTTTGCATAGTTTGGAGACTTGGAACATGAAGTATCTGTAAAAATGTATGAGTATTAATTTTATTATTATGTCTGATAAATAATCTTGAAATGTGTGTGAGAATGTGAGGATAAATATTCTTGGTAGTTTTTGGGAAATGTCTACCGAAATTCTAGATCAATTTCAAATTTCTAGCTCCTTCAATGGAATTGTTTTGAGTAGATTTGTGACTTTGCGTATGAAGTGTTTGAAAAAATGTTCAAATGATATATACCTATATTATTACTGATAAAATATGTTATTTATAGTTGTAATTGCATTTGAATAATTCTATAAGTTGTGGATTTAATCATTATATCGATTCGTAGAATTACTAGTCAATTCAGATGAGTAGAATTAACTAGTTTTGTGAGTTGTTTAATGGAATGTATATGGGTGGAAACTTACAGCCATATGACTGTAAGTGACCCCTGATATGATTTTCATGAGCTACAATAGTCATATATTTATCTTTATTTGGCATTTAGAAAGTTAAATTGGAAACTAAGTACATTGCGATAAAATTGGTAAATAGTTTTTGGATTCGAATCTTTGTTTTCAATAAAATATGAATCTACAGTCATATTCTCTATTATTGGACCTTTACTTGTACTTTAGAATTCTATTTTACATATTTTTACCCTCACCTATGTGTGCCTCGAAACTCGGTACAGTTGGTCTGATTGAATTCCTGGCAGTGTTTATTAACTAGTTGTATTGATTGAACTTGCAATATTCTTCGTTTATGTACTCAGATTGGATCTGCAAAAGTATTTTATTTTGATGTACATGCATTCTTAAATATGTGTGGAATAAATGTAGGTTCACTTTTTGGTTCATTGGCATGGTTGCATGTCAAATTCGTGCAAGACTAGCTGTTAGTATTGAACAACTATTTAATTAGTTCTTGTGGAATCATTTTCATAATTGCTAGTTTAATTAATTAAAAATGGTAATTAGACCTGATTTACATGTTCAGGTGTTGATTAGCCATTATACTTGATAAACAATAGTTAAGTGATAAACAAATGAAATTATATTAAGTACCGTCAATTATGTGCTAAGTGTCGTTAAGTATTGTATTCAGAACACTAATTACTAATTAATCATAATTAAGAGTAAATGGCCTTTAGAGGTGGAATTTATGCCTGAATTGGCTTGGAATGGATATGTAATGTTTCTAGAAGGTGTTATTAATAATTCACAGCCATTGGATCAGATGTTGGAATAGTTATTGAATTTATTTTAATGTATTGGTAATTAAAGGGACTTTATCATGATTAAATCTTGAAAAATGAAATTTAAACTTTGTTTAACTAATCTGTTGTGATAAAATCATCTAATTAACCTTAAAGAGATAATGACATGTCCCTTAGACCCTTTGATATCCTCGGGGTACATTAAAAGAAGGGCCTTGGTTATGGGGCAGAGTTGGCATCTTCTGGACTCCTTCGTTTTTGGAATTCAACCACATTCCATGATAGTGTCCTAAGCACCCATACCTTCTATATGGGTACTAGTATGCTTCCTATTTCTATTCTAGGGATAGAAATAGGGGGACCCCAAGGGCCCCTACTGGTGGGGTCCAATAGAAATATGGGCACCCCCCCTCACAGAATGGGAGTTTCTGTCCCCCACTATCCCGATATTGCTAAGCACCCATACCTTCTGTATGGGTACTAGTATGCTTCCTATTGCTATTCTAGGGATATGGGTACTAGTATCCTTCCTATTACTATTCTAGGGATAGCAATATGGGGATAGTGGGGGGCAGAAACTCCCATTATGGGTACTAGTATGCTTCCTATTATGATTCTAGGGATAGCAATAGGGGGATAGTGGGGGACAGAAACTCCCATTCTGGGAGGGGGGGTGCCCATATTTCTATTGGGCCCCACCAGTAGGGGACCTTGGGGCTAAAAAAACCCTCATAGTGGTAAGACTTTGAAATCCATCGATTCACTTCTAGGAATAAAACAACTAAAAAAATTAGCAACTCCATGAATAAGTTTATCGTATTTAATAAATGTAAGGTAGGAAACATTTTTATGTGCAAGAATGTGTATTAAACTGAAGTGGACTACACGATTGTCAAATAAGGTCATCCTTGAATATGATGGAATGCAATGGAATCAATCATCAAACTATGAAAATACAAAATTTTGGTATAGACTTTGTTTAGGATTATGTCATCTATCGTGTCTTTCTCAATAAAAGTGAATGAAAAAAAAAAAATTAAACTTGAACACAATCCCATCAAGGGGCATTAAAATGATTTACAAATAGTTGAGAGAATAAGAAAGAGAAGATCATGTTGAGAAAAGTCAATCTACTATTTGGAATTTGAATATTGCATCAAAAACTTGTTCATATGATTAAGACAAATAACCAAATAAATATATATCTTTTAAATATATAAAAACACAAAAGCATTTCATAATTGAAAATGAAGATACATAAGAAAAAGATTTAAAAATAGTTAATCTAGTGGGACAAAGCCATACATTTGTTAAAGTCTAAATAAATCCAAAAAAATAACATCAGGTAAGATTAAAAAGAAAAAGAAACCCCTTTAGTGGTTAGGGGCATCGTTTTTCTCAACCAAGCCATTTTTGCTCATATAAATAGTTGAATAACTTGTAAAAAAAATTTAATGTATTTAAAAATTCTTATAATCTAAACTTTATATATATATATATATATATATGAGGGTATTTATCACATGTACATGTTAAGCGCAATAAATATCGTAATTCAAAATTTCCTTAGATCATATATAAATTATAAGGTGTTACTCACCAAAGTAATGGATTGACTACAGGGAAAGCAGGTGTGGGAGGGATCATATTTGATTTCAGAGGAAATCTAGTCAATTCCTTTTGCTGGGGTTTTAGTACAAAATCGAATAATGAATTTGAATGGCTATCACTCTATCGCGGCTTGGAACTAGCTTCTAGGAAAATAATTCCCAAGCTAATGGTCTTCGATGACTCAAGACAAGTTATTCAGAAGATGAGAACTGGCTACAATAAGGGCTCAATCAAATGCAAAATAATCTACGACGGAATTAGCCTCCTAAATTCTCCCCCTCAAGTCTTATTTTTCCACATTCTCTGAGAGAATAACGGCATAGCTGATAAGATATCCAATCAAGGTGATATAGTTACAATGGTTAAAAAATATTGTGCAACTATGTTTCCTAACCTCATTCCCAAGGTTGTTCACCCTCCCTCTTTGTCGAACACTCACGACGCATTTTCGAGGATCAACAAGACACGTATGCAAAGGTTTTCCAAGTGGTACCCTCCACTGGTTGTCATTAAATGTCTTCCTCCAACTCCTGTACCCTGGGGTCTCATCGAGGTAGCTAACACAAGTGAAATGGAAGATGGGGTAAATTGCGACATAATCCAACACCCCAATTCATTGTATGTTGGCTCAAGAGAAGAACACGGAGTTGAGCATTTGCAGGGTCTGCTTGCAGGTTTCCCATCCTGGTCTGGAATAGCTCCAATGCATTCAATGGCTAAGAAGGACATAGACACAGGGTTTGTCAGCCTCAAGTTTGGTCAGGAAGACATTAAACAACATATACGCAAGGTATCTGACTTAGTTGTCATAAGCATGAAGGACAACAAAGAGATGGCCTCAGACGTTTGGTATATCACTAATCAAATCAGCTGCCATGACTTCAGGATCGATGATCACGACTGAGATATGAAGAAGCTGATGAGAACCATGGACATTATAAAAGAAGTTTTGAAGCTGGCCAAAATGAACCAGTGTAGCCATTGCCAAGAGTCACCGGAAGATGGTGCTCACTCTGTGGAGGAAGTCTCAGTTACTCAGACAGTTGTTCAGAAAGGAAAGAAGATGTTGCTTTCCCTTCCAGCCACCTTTTAAATGTATTTTTGCGCCCTACTAAATCGACAATCTTTCGAAAATGATCCTTCTTATATTATGGTACACAATAAGAAACTCTAGAAACCTAATTTCAGTTATAGTTGTATTTGTTAGCTTCTTTTTCCAGATCTCTGCAGATTTCATGCTTCCTCTCTTTTTCTAATGAATGTTGTGCATGGCCTTTTTTTCTTAATACTATATTTCCCAATTTATGTTTAAAAAAAAGGTAATGGCTTGACTATGCAAAACTTGAGATCAAGTTATAATTGATATCAAACTTCAGGGAGTTGGATCATCCTTATTAATAGTCATCCATTTCCATCTTTCATTATACAGCTCTAGTGCAAAGAAAAATGTGCAAAAAAACAATAGAACAATCATAATAATTCACTTCTAATTGCCCCAAAATTCATGGCAATTCAAAGAGAAAAGAAATCAATCATTCCAATGATTTTCTAGCCTTCTAAGGAAATTTTGCATCCATAAACCAAATCTAGCAACAAATGGTTTTGAAATAACCATCTCAATAAGATTAAATTGATTTTAAATATGCAATATACGCAATATGTGGATGGCTAGAAATCTCTCTCTCTCTCTCTCTCTCTCTCTCTCTCTCTCTCTCTCTCTCTCTCTCTCCCACAAACACACACTTAATGAATGAAGTACATACATACCATTGCCCCTCTCAATGCTACAAAAAAAAATCCAACCACCCAAGATGACCTAGCTAGGGTTAGTCAACAAACCCAAGCTCCTTCAAGTGCAAGAATTCCTCCAACACTATCTCCAAGGAAAAACGTCCTCCTCCTCTAAATTCCTAAATACATCCAAGGGTTTATAAACCTAAAATCTAGCCTCCAAGAGATGAAACCATGGAATCCAAGATGCTCAAAGAGACGAAGGAATACTAGCACCCAAGAGAAAGAGATCAAATGTGTTAGGAAAATAGGATCACGGAGCAATAACAATAAACAAGATGCAAATATTAAAACACATAAAACATTACAAGAGAGACACCAATATAACATAGTTCACCCAAGATGGGCTATGTCCACACAGAAATTTCCAATCCTTTTATTATTATACCGTCCAACAAAATGAAGGGATACAACCTCTAGCACACTCGTTGCACTTCCTCTTCACTCTCTCATAGTCTCCCTCACACAATCATAAAGATTGTTTTTACAATGCTACAATAATACACAGTAGTATTACAATGCTTTCATTTTATAGGGAATTACCATAGGAAAATACCATGGGTCACCCAATACCATGGGCCTATAAATTGTTTCCCAACAAACATCCCAACAAATTACTTTCAGAGGATTCACCCCCGGACCCCCCAGCCAAGGGGGATGGTCCCCCCCGGACCCCTGCTAGGGGACGGTGTCCCCTCACACCCCCTTGTTTGAATGAGTGTACAATAAAAATGGGATACAAACACACTTGAACAATAACATCTAAGAATCAAGAAGATCATATTCCACAACCAACATAATGTATAAATAAAAATCTCAATATAGAATTGATCCACCTCCTCTTCATATGCTCCACTAGGGTTTCCTCATGAACCCTATTGAATCACTAAGAGAGCACTCAAAGGAAGAGATACAAATGAATGTTTGATGTGATGTGTTATTGGAGGCCAACAATATAAGATAAGCCATCCTAAGCCTTACAAGCAAGCCTACTAAACATAAGTAAACGACACACAAATGAAGTGCTCCACTCCTAGAGTATAAGTGTTGAGCTCCAATGATGATGTTGTGCACAATAGTGGACCAAGATGGTGTAGTTATAAAAGGAAATTCCACACCACTCCATCCCAAGCCTCTATGAATTCCATCCATCCTCCAAAGCCAAGTACTCCACTAGGGTAGCTACCCCTATAAGAACACTATCAAATCCGTAGGCGTCCCCAAGCCATCTACAATCCTCAAAACATGAAACCATGTTCCTACATTCCATCTAGGGCTTGTATAACTCCTCTAAAATGCACAACTCTCCTCACATCATATAGGGAATTCTCCCACTAGGTGAATCCTCCATGTGGACATCATGTAGGGTCCACCATCCATGAAAGTGATCTCTAGTGCTATAGGGGAGAACAATGAGCAAGTGATCATCTCAAGTCTGTCATCCTTTATGCAATTTATCATAGTGTGCATATCCACCACAAACCATCTCTCATTCTACAATCCATATTGGACCATCCAGGGGATGAACATAGACCATGTAGCCCAAATCTCATGAAGCACACCAAACATAATGTAAACACTTTCGAAGTGACTTGAAATTCTAACACTCCATGTTTACAAAGAAAGTGTTTACACAAACACGTCTACTCCCTCTACAACTCCACCAAATGTGAAATATACAAATCAATATTGGTTGTGGTCCCAAAATAAACTATTGTCATTTGCAACAAGGTTGTCAACCATACCATCACAACATTTTGATCATCTAATGAATAATGACCACCTATGAATATATAGGAATGTCTATGTGGAGAAACAATCAACTACCACCCTCCATCATCCTTGGTATCACAAGTTAACATCAATGGGTACCATATCATAAGCTGACCAAGACAACCTACAAAGATAAGCATATCTCCATGCAAGACAAATCAATCCTAGGATGCAAAGCTTGTGGTATAGTCATCGAACTATGCAAGGTCATCATCAACATATCATCATAAGAAACCCTCTCATGCGCTTCAAATCCTCTAGAAATCAAACTATCATCAACTACACTAACTCCCTCGTATCAAAATCATCTTGAAGAAATACTATCATCAAGGGGAAATTCTTCTATATGGGAAAATCCAGAATCATTGGCTTTGTACTATATAATAAGCTCATTAGCTGCAACTATGGAATCAATCTCAACAACATCCTCCATCAAGGCATCACACATCTCCAATTAATAACTAAACGGCTCATGGATGAAGTCAATATCATCATCACACCTCGCCTTTACACTGTTGGAAGTCTCATGGATGGAAGAAACCAATTCTATATGACTAGCATATCTCCTAGGTGGTACACTCACCCTCACTAAGTATTTGGTGCTCCAACTTGCTCCCTATCCTCCTACAATGTCTAAGTAAGCCATCTCGATCTCCCATGGGATGGGGTGGAAGGCGAGGGCATGTATGATCCTAACCTCACCTCATCCTCACCTAAATATGACTCATCATGAACCTCAAGCTCTATCTTTGGAACAACAACTTCCTTACCTTTTTCAATCATTGAAGGAAGGTCATGAGCACTCGAAGCATTCTCATCAATCTTCACATCTCTTCTTACTATAGTATTCCTCTGAGTTGGAATATAAACGCTATAATCCTTGGAACTGTTATTGTAAGCAACAAAGATAACCTTCATACTTATAGACTGGTCCAACTTTGTCCTCTTCTCCTCATGCAAAGAGTATAAATTGAAAAACCAAGCACACAAAGACAAGATAAATCTAGTTTCATATTAGTAAATGCCTCCTTTGGTGTCATGTCCTTCAAGATCCTATGAGGAAACATGTTCAAAATATACATGAGACTTTAATTCAAGCCTCAACCTAGTAACTCATGGGACAATCCATGTCATGAATCAAAGACTTAGCAATTTTGATTATGGACCAGTGCTTCATCTTAGCAACCCCATTTTGTTGTGGGTTGTAAGGTACAATCATCTCCCTCTTAATGCATGCTTCCTTGCACAAAGAGTCAAACTTCATGGAGATGTACTCTCCTCTATTATCTTAGCAAAGTACTTCATTCTTTCTTCCTATACAAGTTTCAACCAAGGCCTCATATTTGTAAAATTATTGAATACTTCATCCTTGTTCTTCAAAAAATAGATCCAGGTCTTGCGAGAAAAATCATCAATAAAAGTAACAAGTTATACAACTTGACGAGAACCCAACATTGTTCTCGTTTTTAGGGGGGGCAATTTTAATAGCTATGTTTACCTCCATTTCAAAAAGTGTGTATACTATTAGCACCATTTTTCATTTTTACCCATTTTTTTGCGATTTTGAAATTTCTTGATCATAAGAAAACTACAATTTTTCATTTTGAGCCCTCTTGTTTGCGATTTTGAAATTTATTGGTCAAATCTGTAATTTTTATTTACAAATGAGTTTTTCCAAATTTAACACAAAATATACATTTAGAAGCTAGTTATACTGAAAAATTATATACATTTTCGAAATTTTTTAACTTTTAGAAGCTAGTTACAAGGAATATATATATAATTTTTGTTTCTTAAATAAATCATTTTTATGAGCAAACTTGTAAAAAAAAGGCGTTTCAAACATTTTTTAACGCATTTTTAACTATTTTATATATATAACTAAAAAAATTAAGATTTTAAAAGAAAATTCGCAAACAAAACCTAAAAAAAAAACTTAAAAATCAAAATTTTATATAAAAAAAACTAATAATTTATATCAAATTCAAAATTTTAAAACATTAATTATCAATTAAAAAAACATACAAATTTATAACTAAAAAATAAAAATAAAAATAAAACACAAATTAAAAATTAAAAAATAAAACAAATAAATAACCCCCAAAAAAATTTAAAACTCAACCCTCCCATCCCCTCTCCTCCCCGCCCCGCTCTACACTCTCCCCCCTCTCTCTCCCTCCTCCGCACCCCATGCCCCCTACCCACACAGACCCCTTTCGAGTGGCCACAATTCTTAGAATCGCACCACCGTGAAGCCCTCCCTCCCCTCCTCTGCCCCCCTCTACCCCCTCCTCTCTCTCCCGCCTTCCATCCCCCTCCCTGCCCTCCTCCCCCTTCCCACACAACCCTCTTCCGCCTGGTCGGGAAGGGGCGGCGCTTGAGTGGAAGAGGGGACCGCTCTCCTCTTTTCCCTGAGCGTCGCCCCTTCACAACAGCACAATTCAGAATCGTGGCCGACTGAAAGGGGCTTGTGTTGGTAGGGGGTGGGGGAGGGGAGGGGGTAAAGGGGGCGGGGGTGGGAAGGAGAGGGAGGGGAGACCGGATAGAGGGGGAGAGGGAGCGGACGACGCAATTATGAGAGTAGGATGTGTGGGCATGGGGTGCGGGGATGGGTAGGAGGGAGGTAAAGGAGATGATGGGGGAAGTGGGGACGGAAAAGAAGGGGACGAGGAGTGTAGGGCAGGGGGGAGGGGTAGAGGGGGACAAGAAGGGTGGGTTTTTTTTTCATTTATTCTTTTAAATTTTAATATATTTTTTTTAATTTAAAATTTGCTTTAGATTTTTAAATGTTTTTGTAAATTTGTTTTTATATTTTGTTTTCTATGTTTTAAATTTGATTTTTTGAAGGTTTTTTATTTATTTATTTTTAAATTTTTAAATAGTTTAGCTTATTTTGAGATATTTTGAGATTTGTTTTTTAATTTTTAGTTCAAATTTGTTTAAAATAAATTTTTTTAAAGATGTTAACGTTTTTTTTCTTAATTTGCATCTTTTTGAAATTTTGAAATTTATGTTTCATTTTGATTTTTTTGTTTTTACAATTTTTTTTGTGTTTTGGATATATATTTTTTAATTTTTAATTTTTAATTTTCTTGCAAAGTTGTAAATATTTTTTGTTTTTTTTTTAATTTGGTTTTTGAATTTTTTTAATAACTTATTTTTTTGAATTTTCACATTTTTTTTTTAAATAAGTTTTTGTTTTTTAAATTTTAATCTTGAATAAAAATTATAGTGATTCTAGGAGGTTCACTTTTCAAGCCAAGGGTCGATTTAGGGTTTTTATTGCAACAATACCACCCATGGTTCATTTTGGGGTTGTTTTTTGAGTTTTTGATGCAAAATATGAATTTTTAATACTATGTTCCCTCACTTGTGCACCCAAATATCATAATTTCTACATTTTATTGTTTAATATATAGTTTTACTATGAATAATATCATAAATTGTTTTATTTTATATGGAAAGAGTGGTGAAATCATTTCTTGAATAATGTGTGTGTGTGTGTGTGTGTGTGTGTGTGTGTGTGTTTTTCTTAAGTAAGTACCCGCAGGGGATTTGAACTTGTGACCTTCCATTTACAACTTCACATCTCAATTACTTATTACAAATTGCTCTAACCCCCATGAACCCCCATGGGCATGAATAATTTGTGTTTAACTAAGTGCTAGTTTTATATGTTGTTACTAAGAGATTTAATAAATACAATTTTAAATTATGATACAATGATATAATAATATCTTTTTATGAAAAAGTGTGCTACTGGTAGCATTTGTTTTCAATCAGGCCTTGATTTTAAGGTTTTTGTAAACAATAATAATGATTGTTTTAGTCCATGTCTATATTTTAACCAAAAAAGTGGTGATACAATGATATAATAATGTCTTTTTATGAAAAAGTGTGCTACTGGTAGCATTCGTTCTTTTTTAGTAAATACCCGCGGGGGATTTGAACTCGTGACCTTCCATTTACAACTTCACATCTCATTTACTTATTACTAGTTGCTCTAACCCCCATGGGCATGAATAATTTGTGTTTAACTAAGTTCTAGTTTTATATGTTGTTACTAAGGGATTTAATAAATACAATTTTAAATTATGATACAATGATATAATAATGTCTTTTTATGAAAAAGTGCGCTACTGGTAGCATTCGTTTTCAATCAGGGCTTGATTTTAAGGTTTTGTAAACAATAATCATGATTGTTTTAGTCCATGTCTATATTTTAACCAAAAAAAGTGGTGATACAATGATATAATAATGTCTTTTTATGAAAAAATGTGCTACTGGTAGCATTCGTTTTCAATCCAGGGCTTGATTTTAAGGTTTTTGTAAACAATAATAATGATTGTTTTAGTCCATGTCTATATTTTAACCAAAAAAAGTGGCGCTACTGGTAGCACCAGTTTTTTATTTGGGGTTGTTTTTTGGTGTTTTTTATGCAAAAATATGATTTTTTATGGTTAGAGTTCTCGTTTTGAGTATAAAGTTCTTGTTAAGTTGTATCACTTGTTAAATGACAAAATAACAACTAACAGTAAAAAAAGGTTAACGACATAGATCCACATACATCTGAATGGATCAAATCGAGACTCTCTCTTGATTTATGTTCATTGTTGGGAAAAGCATTCTTAATGTGCTTCCCAAGAGAATGTCGTTTACAAACACCCTCCTCCTCTATCTTGAAGTCAAGTAATCCTTGGACTATATTCTTTAAGATAAGCAATGTTATATTATGCAAATGAAGACATATGTGTCATAATTCACACAACTTGGTATTGTCATTCCCAATGCATCATGTTTCACTAAATCTGCCTACAACCTGTAACGACTTCCAACATGAATCCCTTTTTCTGCAACATGGGTTTGTCTCTTAAGTGTGACCTCCTATGCATCAAAATTGTTCATACACTAAGATCTACCCTATAAGAGACTGAAAAAAAATATTATTCTTCAATCAGGAAACATACAAAACATTATTCAACTCAAGAACATCACATGTCAATGTCTAGAAGAAGAAATAGTCCACTCCTCTTATAGGATAAGTGGCATCATCATCGAGCTCTACATTCATGTCCCCCTCTTGCTCTTGAATAATGTTGAATTGTGACCTCCCATATTCCATATGTCTAGAATCTCCCTTGTCCACGTAACAATCAACACTAGACATGATGTTCAAGGATAAACAAGAAATCAAATACATATCCACCATAGAAAATATAAAAACGAAACAATCCTTCCAAGGATGAAGGTGCTTATCTCAAGCAACCTAGGGTAGCACACCCACCAATGACCTTAACTAGGTCAAGTCCCATCCTAGATAATCTCTAGCTGAAATACAACTCCCTCTTACTCAAGAGTGATATCAACTACAACCACTATGATACCATGTTGAAATTTCATTTCCATCAGGCAATTAAAGAAAAATTGAAATTCACCTTCCTTTAAGAAGGTTCCTTGGACCTTAACCCCAAAATTTTCAACCTTTAGGATTGTTGTAATTTAATGTGTAAAACAACAACATAACTATCAAAATAATTCACTTCTAGTATCCCCAAAATTCATGACTATTCAAAGAGAAAATATACCAATTGTTCCAATGAGTAGTTTCCATCCCTCTAGGGCAACTCCAAATGCATAAACCAAATCTGAAAAATCTTCTTATATAGTAGATATCACAACAAACACAACAGCAATACATGGTTGTACTATTGTTTTCAATCTTGGTGTTAAGTCCATTAAAAGCTTTATGTTAAGTGTGTTGAAATAGAAAAACAATTAAGCATTGGAAATAACCATGCCAAGAAGATAAAAAGTTGAAATCAAATTTGCAATATACATAATATGTGGACAGATGGATATGTGTGTGTGTGTGTGTGTGTGTGTGTAGTGTGACATACATACCATAGCCTACTCTCAAGTCTAGGACAAAATCCAACCACCCAAGATGACCTAGTTAGGGTTAGTTAACAAACCCTAACTCCAGTGCAAGAATATCCCAATAGACTATCTTTAAGGCAAGATGTCCTCCTATTCTTCCCCAACCACAACCAAGGGTTTCCAAACCCTAATCTCTAGCCTCTAGGGGACGAAACCCTAATCCTAGAATCCAAGATGCTCCAAGAAACCAGGAATCGCTAATTCCATAGAGAGAGAGAGAGAGAGAGAGAGAGAACAAATATATAAAGAAGAATATCAAGAGAGAGAAATCACCCACCTCCTCTTCATATGATTCATTGGGGTTTCCTTGTGAACCTAAATGCATCACTAACAAAGCACTCCAAAGAAGAGATACCAATGAATGTGTGATGTGATGTGTTAGTTGGAAAGAGTCTCCCCTTCCTATAATTGTATGAGATGAGAGGGAGGCCAACAAGATAAGACGGGTCAACCTAAGCCTTACAAGCAAGCCTACTAAACATAAGTGATCCACACATAAGTAAAGTTCTCCAATCCTAGAGTACAAGTGTCAATCCCTAATGATGATTCCATGCACAATAGTGACCCATGGTGATGTATCTATGCAAGGCAAGTCCACACCACTACATCCCAAGCCTCCACAGACTCCATCCATCCTCCAAATCTAAGTACTCCACTAGGGAAGCTACCCCCTACAAGAACACTATTGAATCTCGGGTGTACCTGAGCCATTCCCAATCCTTCGAACATGAAACCTAGTTTCCACATGCCATTTAGGGCTTGTATGCCTCCTACACAATGCATAATGGTCCTCATATCATGTAGGAAGCTTTCCCACCAAGTGAATCCCCTAGGTGATCATCACGCAATGCATCCAACATCCAAGCATGAGATCTCCAACACCCTAGGGAAGAACATTGATAAAAAAAAGATCGTCTAAAGTCTAAAATATTCTAAGCAATATATCACAAGCGTACATCTCCATCATGAACCATCTTTCATGCTACAATCCATCTTGTAATATCCATGGTTTGAACAAACACCATGTACCCCAAATCTCATAAAGCACCCCAAACATGATGTAAACAAGTTTGGAATAACTCAAACGTCTAACATTTTGTTCCCCAATGGTTTATCTTGCAAGATGTTAAGGATAGCCATCACTATGTGGACATTGTTTTGAGCTAACAGAAGGAGTTATGGAAGAATACGGGGGTGTTGGAGCAGGGTCCCGCAGCTACAGAAGAAGCTGCTAGTTTTGGCAGAATGATAAGCTTTAGCGGAAAGAAGTTAAGGCAGAGCTATGACGCCGTAGCACGTTTCCAGCTGGAGAGCAAAGCCGGAAACCGTGACTTTTTGAGATGCGAAAGTCAAAGAAAGGCAACGGTACCTGAGCGACCGAGAAGGGAGAGCTCACCCACTGCATTAAAGGCAGCGGTGGAAGACAGGAGGGCTCAGCGACCCTCATAAAGAAGAAGGAGCAACGAGGCTCAAGCATTGAAGGCGAAGGACAAAAAACAGAGAAGCGGTGCATAGTACCCATGGTCAGTGCCGGGAAGCATGGAAGACTGCAGAGAGCTGTGGTGTGACGGGAAGCGGCTACCTCAAGGACAGAGAGGACCGACTGTCACTAATTAGGGTTTGGGTTACTGTTGGGACAGGCCCATAGTGTTGTAAAAGCAGGACCTTCGGGCTGCTTATAAAATAATGTAATTTTGTATTGTAAAGGGTTAGTTAGTTAGCTAGTTGGTTGGATAGATAGTTAGACAGTCGTGAATAAAATAAGCAATAAGGATAAGTAGACTGTTGTAAAAGCCGAGCTCTGGTTCTGGTCTTAGCTGTAGCAATCTTACTGAAACCAGTAGCTGGCTTATAAAGCATGCATGTAACGATCCGCAGGGATCAACTGAGAGGGAAGAGTATATTGTAAGAGAGCAATATAGAGAGAAGAGAGATCTAAGAGAGAAGATCTTGAGCTGCATATGCAGTGCAGTAGAACTGTGTTTCCCCTTCCCCTTGAGCTATAATAGAAAACACAGTTCTGTGGACGTAACTTCCATCCTGGAGGTGAACCACGTTAAAATCTGTGTTATGCGACTGATTTATGTGTTATGTTTACTTATGCATTGCTCAGTTAATTCTTGGACTTCGTTGCAGTTTAATGGATGAATGTATTAATCAGTTCACCACAGCACAGAAGGATAATCATAAGTTAAAAGCCTTTGGCATGTTGTATGTGTTTCATTTATGTTTGTGTAAACAGCTACTGGTTGCAGTATTGAATAGCTTCGTATGTTAAGTCTTGCATGTCGACACGAGCAACGCTAAGTGCGCTAAACCACGGAGGTAGGATATCCCAGAGAGGTGATATCGCATCGGCAGAGAAGCTGCGGTGCGCGATACCGCAGGTTGAGGACTTCGTGTTGAGCAGGAGCTGCGTGTCGCACGGTGCGCGGAGATGCGGTAAGGCTGGAAATATCGCAAGTCAGGGAAAGTGCGCATCATAGAGAAGGACCGCACGGTGGTGGAAAGAAACATCTCGCGGCTAGAAGAGCTGCGCGACGACAGGATCGCGCGACGCGAGCAGGAGGTCGCGCGACGCACAGACGCAGGAAGGAGGTCTCGTGGCTAGGAGAGCTGAGCGCCACCGGTAGGATTGCCTCGGAACCTGGTCCAAGACACTTGAGTCCTTGGCCAACCCATTAGATTCACTTCGGGTGAGACTTCAGGCCGCCCTGCAGTCTGTCGCCGAAAGGGCCAGTGAGCTAGGGGTGTTGTTGGTTGATTATAGTAAACCCGGGTCTACCCATGCAATCAACAGGGGGCTCTCAACTTTAAGGTGCATGGAGCATCCCCACAATAATGGAGAAATATGTTCATGTGGAGGACATCAAACTCTATTTTATAGGCTTGCATTATGATATGGACATTGATGCTTAAACAAATTAAAACTCTATTTATCCAAGAAAATAACTTATATTATGGGTGTTGATTATAACTAATGTCATTTCTCCTTTTCCAAACAAAGAAAATGTTTCAATTCAAATAAGAACCATGTAGAACAAAACTCCATCATCGAGTGCAATTTGGCTCCTAGGAGAATTGTTTTCTGGAAATGGGGATGGGAATAAATGGCACATGACATTGGAATTTTATGTGAAGGGAACTTTGTGAAAGGACAAAACCAAAGTAGATTTTGAGGGATTCGGGCTTGGTGCAAAATGGACACTTACGGTGTGGGATGCTAAGAGAAACCATACAATGGCATTCAACCAAGACTCCTAAAATGAAAGACCATAAAAAGAAATCCTTCTTTGGCTTGGCTAGTGATTTCCACACACTTATGAGTTTAAAAACTCGAGTAGCCTACTTAGACTTATCATGTCACGACTTTTTTGTATGAATCTCCAAAATAGGCTTGCATATAAGCCATTGACAGTCATTAACTAGCTTGCATTTTTTAAATCCTCATATATGCTCCAACTCCAAAATTTCTTCCACTAGTTAGGTGGACATTGCATGCTTATTTTCAAGATGAGGGACTACAAAATTAAGCCCTCTATGTTGTCCAAGATCATTCTATAGAGTTATTGAGTTTGAACTTCTCTTTAAGCTATCTCATGAGATTCAATTCGTGCTATAGGTGTCAAATATGTCTACATGGATCTAACTCCTCTCCTAAAGAACCTCGATGTTGAAAAGTAAGGTGATTCAACCAAGGGATTCCCATCACGAAGAAGAAGAATGAATACATGTATTCTATATTCTATATGACACATCTCCTTAATCAATTTGAAATGGCTAGCCAAAGGTGTACTAATTGATTTTGCATCCTGCATTCTAAATACTTTCAACACCTTCTCTATGTACTCACCCAGAGACAATATTTATTAGTGATTTGTCCTATATCTTATTATTCTCTTACCAAGGATTTTATTTGTAGCACCCAAATCCTTCATCACAAATGAATTAGCTAATTTTCTTTTGAGCAGATTTATGTCTTGCATGTTAGACCCTGTAACAAGCATGTCATCTACATACAATTACAAGATAATGTACTTTCCATTATCTAGCCTCTCAAAATAAATACATTGGTCATAATAACATCTATTATAACCTTGTTATGTCATAAACTTGTCAAATTTCAAATGACACTATGTTGGAATTTGCTTTATGCCATACAAGCTCTTCTTCAACCTGCATACTATATTATCCTTCCCTTTGACCTCATTCCCCTGTGGTTGCTTCATATGAATCTCTTCCTCCAACTCCCCATGGAGAAAAGTTCTCTTCCCATCTAACTATTCAAGAAGCAATATACTTCCACTAAACTTAAAATAGTCCTAACTGAATTCCTTTTAACAACAAGAAAAAATATTTTATCAAAATCTATACCTTTCTTATGTGCAAACCCGTTTACAACAAGTTGGGCATTGTGCCTGTTTTTGCCTCTATCTTCTTCCTTCAACCTATAAACCCACTTATTTTGTAATGCTCTTTTACCTACAGGAAACTGAACCAAGTCCCGAGTCTAGTTTAATACCAAGGATTCCATCTCCTCTTTCATGTCTTGCTCCCACTTCTTTCCAGTTTCTGCCTACATTGCCTCTTCATAAATTTTTGGTTAACCAGAATCAGTCAATAATAAATAATACAGTGAAGGAGAGTATCGTTCAGGGGTTCTACATAACCTGGTAGATATTCTAACAACGCTTGCATGAGGTTGAGGTACATTTTGTTGTTGTTGTACATTTTGACTTTTTGGTACCTTTGGAATTTCATCTTCTTTTATTTCATCAAGCATTGTGTTTTATTTTCCCTATTTCTTTCCTTGCAACCGATCTTTGTATATGACCTTCTCTTTGAATACCACATTTCTACTTCTAATGATTTTGTTATTTTGATAATTCGATAACCAATAACCAAAGTCATCAACTTTGTAACCAGTAAGAGTACACTCCTTGGATTTTTCCTCAAGCTTTCTTCTATTTTTAAATGACAGTAGAATATATAATTGGGTGTTAATGCGAGTCATATGTTTTAAAATGATTGTCTATGAGAATCATACATTTTTTTTAATGTACTGGACATATTATCCCAATTGGTTATTGATTAGTGTAACAATTACATATTGACTATTTTATTATTGTGGACCTTTTTGTTGTCCCATTTTGTATAACGAAGGGTCCCTTATTCATATATAATAAATGGGTTTCTTATTATATTGCATTACCAATGGTTATAAATGTCACATTGTTGATTAAATATATGGATGATTAAATATTACAATGAATATGTGTAATATGATGGTATAATGCATTAATACAATTGTTGTATCCAAACACAATAATTCAAATTCAGATATCAATACTACTATAAAAATTAATTCATTTTATGATGATTAGTGAAAATTAAAAATGAACTCAAAGTACGGTGCAGGGTATAAACTACATCAGTTCTTCGATATTAAACAAACACCCCATGCTTATATTAACAAGTGCACTCATGAAACATAAAGTAAACACACACCACTAATACCATCAAAGACATGTTGTCATCGTCAAATTTAATGGAATTTGTGATGCACATATAATGATAAGCCCCAGTGCATCTATTTTAACCCTACTTCCTAGTTATGCCGTAAGGCGTTTCAACAAGTGGGACTCTACTCCCCGAAATTAATGCGTTGTTTTTTTCATCTGTCTATATTTTCGTCCGACGATTCGGATAATCTGCATCGTTGATAGGTTTGCACAGTGGCACATGTCCCATCACCATCAATCCACAGTGGCTATTTCTTTCTTCTTCGAGCCCCTTCTACCTATCTTCCTTCACGAAATCATTTTTCCAAAAGCATGAAATTTGCACAGTCCAGTCCGCCATTGCTGCTGCGACAGCTGCTATTGCGTCTGTGGATTTGCTAATAGGAATAAAAGCGATAGTCTGCTGGAGTTCTGAAATGCAGACGAAGCACAGGAAGAAATATGTGTCATTGTGTTTGCATCAATGAAGAATATTTTGTTTTCTTTCTTGAAACAGCCTTCGAATCGAGTCGCTTGGATCCTTACGATGAACAGAACACACATTTCTTACAATTTGCTGTTGAATATGCTATTCCATGCCAATGGTGGATGCTTTAAAAAATTGTGAAGAAATAAAGAACTCCAAACCCTGACGGTACTTCCCATTTCTTTTCTGAATTGCATTAAGATGCAGGCTCATGCGGCCCAGCCCAGCCATGACAGAGACATGCAGCAGTGCTTACTCCTCAAGCAAAGTTTCACACGTCTTTAATGGAGGGCTTCTGTATTTCGTCTTTATAATTCCTCAATC
This sequence comes from Pseudotsuga menziesii, assembly GCA_001517045.1. Classification (NCBI taxonomy): domain Eukaryota; kingdom Viridiplantae; phylum Streptophyta; class Pinopsida; order Pinales; family Pinaceae; genus Pseudotsuga; species Pseudotsuga menziesii. The sequence continues at coordinate 219,807 of LPNX010203767.1, read as the reverse complement.
GTGTTTCTTTACAAATTGATATAATTGATATTTTCAGATAGAAAAACGCACACAAATCTATCTATTTGAAAGTTGCAGCGGAACCCATGGCATATGTGCCGCCGCACAGAAGGGTTCGGGAAGGTTCTTCTTCTTCATCTACGGAAAATGTCCAATTTAAATTCTGGGATTGGCTTGCAGTTTACGGGAGTGATGATACGCCCAACTTTTCACTAGAAATTAAGCCTTTCGATGGCGAAACGTATGAACATCTTCGACATAGAAAGCTGTACACGCTCTCTGCAAACCCTCGCGTAAATGGTAACAATCGTAACCCGTATCTCGTCTTACATTTATCTGTATTCTTTTTGTGATTTAAACCTCAAAATTAAATCCATTACTTCTGTTTAATCAATTCTTCAAGTTTAGTCTGAGAAATAGAAGTTATATTCCTGCAATGCCATGTCTAAATTCTCAGATAATTAATTTTAGGGTGTTTTCAGTTGATGTAAATTTGTAAATGGCAGTTTCTATGCCCTAAAATAATCATGGTAATTAAGTAAACATAATGTACTATTTTTTCCTAATTTTATTTTAACAAAATTTATAATGCTATTATTTGGGTTTCCAGAGGGTTTAGAAGTGGAAAACAATATGTGGTCCTCGACCATTAACGAGGCTTTTCCATGGAAAAAAATATGTGAAAGGTTTAAGGCTGATATCCGAGAACGTTTTCTTGCTATGCAGAGATACATTGAAGAGTCAAAGCCTCACCATGTGAAACCTCATTTTCTGTTTCGGCTGGGCAAAATTATAATTCATGAGTATGACGCCTTTAACTTTGTCCTTTTACTAGTAGTAATTTGCATAATTCAACGATTGTTTTCACGTCAAATTCCTTTTATTTTGTTGGAAGTATTTGTTAATTTATTTGTAGTGTTGACTCTTTAAATGGAAATGGAAATGCAAAAGGATGAAGCAAGTACACTGTGGCAGCTGAAAAAGTGAAGGGAGCAGTAACTAAGGGCTATGAAATTGGAAAGAAGGCAACCCAAGATGTTCTAGAGAACGTAGAACAGGCTGCACAGAAAACAGGGGAGAAGATCAAACAGACAGCTGGGAAAGCTCATGGGGAGTTCTCAACGAAAAGTTCCCTACCTATAAATATTATTAATATATTCAGAACACTCTCTGCGAGTCTGCTTTGCTTACAGTAAAGTCTCATTAGCGAATTACATAGAATGTTAGTGTGATAAGATCTGTTGCTTTCGTTTCAGAGTCATTTCCAATTCTAGCTGTGCATGGTATCGCTTTTTTTTTATCTTTGTTCATCACTAGCAAAGAGATGTAGAATTCGTTTGGCCAGTGAAATTCATTCTGTGTGTTCTACTCAAATTGGCAAAGCTTCCCCAACTTTTTCTTAATTGTTACAAATTTATTAAAGCATCAAGTGAGATTGTAGCAAATAAAGCATCCAGTGAGGTTGCAGCGAACAAATGTGGCAATGGAATGATTATGACAATGAATTGTGTCGCAATGGAATGATTATGAAATGATTTGGATTTGGACTAGGCTTTCCACAATAATACATTACAATTGCTATAAAGAAGTATCTAGAAAAGAAAAGAAGTAGATGTACTTATGTTTTAATCCATACTACAACGAAATTAAGAGCTTTATTTTCTTAGTCAAGAAGTAATCACTGCAACATTTTGCCATGGAAGTAGTAAATTCACTGCAACATTTTGCCATGGAAGTAGTAAATTCACTGCAACTTTTTGGGCATATTATTGAAACACAATGGATCCGATACTGAAACACCTAATGGATCACTATTGTATTGAAACAAATTACTCTTTCTCAAATAAAGGATTTGAGTGTTATTTAATATTTTATCATATTCAGAAACTGACCGACATACAGTTTCTGCTTTTGAACGAAGTCAATGAAACTTAACATTGACAAATATAATTTCTGGTTCTCAACCTTGATCCGTAATTGCCCAACATATGATACATAGTACATACTGTTGCTATTCACCTTTATGCTAAGAACTACTGTCTAAGTCATCATAATTGTTGTTCTTTTGAAATCTGAACGTATTGAGTAGAATGCTTTATTAAACTGTAGGATCTGCATTGTAGGAAGAGGGAAAAAAACAAATGTATTGAGTAGAATGCTTTATTAAACTGTAGGATCTGCATTGTAGGAAGAGGGGAAAAAACAAGGTACCTGGAATTAAACAGAAAAAGCTCTACAAACACACCCTCACATGGTCCTATTCATTACTTTGCTATGAAGAGTATGTATCTTATCCCTCTCTATGTTCATACTTCATAGTTATTTTACTTTCATGATTTACTCATATTTAGTAGAAAGTCTTTTCTTCTGTGTATTTAGACTTTTAAGTAAACCACATCATTTGTTCTTTTCTTCTTTGTCACGTTCAAAATTATTTGGTATAGAGCTATATCAGGGGTTTTTAGAAATGTCTTAGTTATACACTTACTTCACAGCTTTTGTCAGCAATACATGGGTAGTATGTACCTCAGCTTTCCAATTGCAATTATTAGGGGATCAAAATTTCAAGGGTGGATAGATAATGGTTGGCATCTGTCAATGAGGAAACTGTTATAACTTTTATTTTGAACAGAACAATATTCAAAAATTATACTTATTCTGCAAGTAAAAAATTTGTATAAACTGTAAGAAAGATAAGGATACAAAAAACCAGAAAACAGTCTTTACTTTCATGCAAAATCTGGACCTTACGATCCTAAGAAAAGATCTGAAATAAAGGCAAAATCTGAACATTATCTGGTCTTGATCTGCAAATATACTACTGAAAAGATGATTAGAGCAGTGAAAAGAGATCTGTCCATTCTCCTTTTCATTGTTTTAAAGAACTTTACTGTCCTTGATGCTGTCATGATCTTATAGTTCTATGGCTAGTTTTTTATTTATTTATATTGTTTTTTAAATCTGTGTCTTTCCTGCTTCTAACTATTTGAGTTTTACTTGTTCTATACAGCTACAAAATATTTAGGGGGGGTGTAGTTGATTACCCTTGGGCTTATTGAAAAGAGTTTGCAAAATTGTTTTATGGGCTTCGACCCTTCCAACTCTGCGGTGTATCAAGTATATTCTTCAACAGTTGGCTCACTTGAGTTCTGACCTCATATTTTTCAATATTATATTGGCCAAGCCGCATTAGAATTGGATCGTTTGGACTAGTTTAGTGGGTATGGGTGTTGAATTAGGTTTTGAAATGGGGAAATATGTTGGTTTAATCCTGAACATATGAATTTATGACAAAATCTACCATTAAATGTGCACATGCTTGAAACAAAAAGAAGAGGAAAGTCAAAGCAAAAAGGAAATTAAAGCCCACCCCGCAAACCTTAGATCATTGCTATTTTTTTTCGATGGAAGAAATCTTGGGGAACACTCTGAGTACTTCACCATGAGTCATGGATGATAAATGAGGTAAGCTGTCGGCCATAATTATGGAGCCTCACTCCAATGGGATCAAGAGAGTCGAACTTGTGACCTCCCCTACTGTGGGGGGAGAGATCTCATGTTTGGCTCAAGATCAATTAAGCTAACCCTCGGGGCTATTAGATCATTGTTATATACAAACATCTCCCATGTTTTCCTCACACCTATTTCTTTCATTGATTGTGAACATTTGGAGTTTGTGAAGCTACAATGAAGATAGTTGATTCGGAGTTTAATTTATCATAGAAAATTGGGGCGAAGCATTTGGTGGACAATGCCCTCAAGTGCAAAAATTATGCAATTAGTCAAATTTGCAGTGTTTTAGAGTGTGAGCATAATTTGTCTGTCGTTGAACGCATTCACATGGAGAAGAGAAACTACTTGGAATAACAATGGTTGAATGATCTTGTCTTCATGCATCGCAACCTTCTACTTATGCGAAACCAGTTGTTGAACAAAATCCTTGATGCACATCTCATTGTCTAGATGCAATTGATCCCTTCTTGGAGTTGATAGTGGAAATTTTGCCATAGAATTTGAAAGAATGATGCATCGATGCATATGTTGAAAGAATGCACCAGTGTGTTTGTCCTATGTATACACACCAAACAAAAAAAACCTCCGACTACCTAGAATGTTTTAGTTATAATACATTTTTGTTACAACCTTCACCAAAACATTTGTTACAATTTGCAAAGATTTTAACAGAGGTTTTTTGGATAACTTTGACCAATCTTATAACTCTAAAGACCTCTGCTAGAATGGGTTTTCCTTGTAGTGGTTCATAGACTATTGATTTGACATTTGTTGCTTCTTCTTCTCTTATGAGTCAACAAAGGTTTACAATTTATCTTATGTCAAACCTTCTTCTTTGCCTTTTGTCTCATTCAATTTTCTACAAGTTGATCGAGGGTTTGTATTCTTCCATTCTTCTTTCATTTATTTTCTTTGTTTCCTTGTTAAATGTATATTCGTGTTGTCTTTGGGTTGATGCTTACTTCATTCCTTTTCTTGGCATGCTTGCATTTTCCATTGGTCTTTTCCTTTTTCCACGTGGGTCAAATAGGTTTTTTCTTCTTTAAAGAGGTATCTTGTAAGTGGTAACCCCCCATTGATGATATTGATTCCACACTTAGTTAATGATGATGATCGCAACATTTGTGTTCGTTTTCTTAAGAAATACTCCCAATCTTCTTGTTTTTTCTTCCAATTGGTTTAAATTGGAGTTCTTAAGGGAGGCCGTGTTTTTACAATATGCCTGACCCCTTTGTAGATGATAAATTTATGCAAGTAGGTCATTATGGGGTAGAAGAAACTATCATGTAAGTCGTGGAATCACTATTTTACATCATCCATGAATGGACATTCTTGAATGTCTTTTTCTTTGTGGAAATCTTTAGTAATATTTTCCACCCACTAGTACAAATTTATCTAACCTCCATTACTCAATTTTGATAGCAACTTTTAATCTTTTGTTTGATTGTTCATGAACAAATACATCAACAAGCTTCTTTATAACTCAAAAAAATTGATTATATAAATTTGTTGTGTCTCTCTATGAAAAATCATTTCTTGGCTTGCATGAGGCTCAACCAATTTTTCTTATGTAATTCTTCAAATAATTCTCCAATTTTCTCTCCGACCTCTCATCGATATCCTTCTCACTTAACATATATGCATGCATGCAACTAATATACAAGCCCCGGATCAATACTACCTACAACATAACCAATTTTGTACTCTAAGAGATTACACAGTAAATCTCTTTACCAATAGAACAATCAATAAACCATAATAGACAATAGTATACAAGCATACACACATAGAAGGAAAGGAAGGAATTTAAAGTAATTATAGAACTATCATGTCTTTTTTACTAATATCTTCTCAACTAACAACCATTACATGTCGGATTCATTTCTATTTACACAATCTAGAAGATGGAGGTAGTTACAACTAACATAACTACCTCATTTTCAGTCGACTACAACTCTAACTTGACCACTCATTCTATTACAACGTCTAGTTGACTATTTGACTTTGCTCCAACAACATTTTGTCCAAAACAATACAAAGATGTCATTGAAGAATAGAAAACAACATGATTAATCTAAGGTAGTGCAATTTTTATCCACATAACACATAAAAGGGAAACTAATGCATTTCCCATTAGTGATATGGTGTGGTGATTAAAGGCAAAATCACCTAACCTCCTTACCTCCAAAAAAATGTAAGCATATAAGCTCCCTAGTAACACGGAGTTCATTGGGGTTGATAATGCATGGATTGGCATATCTCTAAGCATAATCCAACTAGCGCTCTCTTATAACCTCAAGTGATACAATGAGGAAATAAGGAAAATATTCCCCCTCTTAGATATGATAATGATGAAATAAATGTACTTTATGTAACATACGAAAAATGCATATACAATTTTTTTTCTTTACATAAAAATATGTCATTAGTCATAAACCCTTATATTCATTCTCTGTTATATATATTAACCAAGGAATTCATGTGTCTCACCCAACTCGTTTTATGGTTCTTCAACTTAAGGATGATACCTTAAAGATTTATCCTAAACCTTTATGAAATACAAATCCAAAACCTTAGCTTAAAAGGTCTTCCGCAACGGGTCGTTCCTTCCGCAATTTTGCTTACGTAATGCGGGTTGCGGGAAGCACTCAAGTTTCTTTGCAACTCTCCCTTCCTCAATCTCGCTTCCACAATGCGGATTGAGGATTGCGAAAAGTGCTTAAATCCTAGACAATTTTCCCTTCTGCAATGCAGATTGCGGAAAGTACTTAATCTCTTTACAACTTGACCCTTCCGCAATTCTACTCCCGCAATGCAAATTGTGGATTGCGGAAACACACATAATACTTTACAATCTTGCATTTCCGCAACTCTGCTTCTGCAATGCAGATTCTGGAAAACACATTATCCTTTACGATTTCACCCTTCTGCAATTCCGCTTCCACAATGTGGATTGCAGATTGCAGAAAACACATAATCCCTTACACTTTTACCCTTCCGCAACTCCACTTCCACAATGTGGATTGCAGAAACAACATAAATCCTCCACGATTTCGCCTTCCGCCTTTCCATTTCTGCAAGGCAGTTTGTGGATTGTGAAACACTTAAAATATTTACTGAAACTACCTTCCGTAAATCCGCTTCTGCAATGCAGATTTGCGGAAACCCCTACATACTTTACAAATTACCTCCTGCTTCCGCTTCTGCAATGCGGGTTGCGGAAGCACTTAGGTTATTCACAAAAATTTGAGCTTCCACAGGCCTTTTGGCCCAAGGTTTACACTTAGTTTTTCTCTGTGTTTTCTTGGGTAAAACCAAGGGATACCATCCTTTGATGGCCTCGATTCCTTAGGCAGAGTTTGTTACTCAAGACGAAGATCATGACTAGGGATTCTATGGGGTTTTCAGTAGTCAGTTCCTTAAGAAACTTCAACAACAATACATTCATTCCACAGTTACCCCATTCGCTTCAGGGTCAAGTAATACACAGGAGCTTTGCTAAGTTGGAGAGGGGTTAAATCCAGAACACACATTTAGAATTCCTTACAAGGAAACCCTTGCATTTGGGTATTAACCACGGAGTTACAACGCATATAAATATACTCTTACAGAAACCAACAAATCACCAAACACACTTTTCATGCTTATGGTCTTAATGCAGGCAGTAATAAACTATGAAATACATTTTCCCTGCCCCGGATCTTAGCACAAACAACAATAAACTAGCAAATGCACTTTCTAGGCTCCAGGCCTTAACGCAAGTAGCAATGAACCAACAAATACATTTTCTAGGCTTTAGGCCTTAACGCAAGAAGCAATGAACCAACAAAACATTCCATCAACAAATACATGCTCCAGTTCTTCAAATAGAGGCAACAAAACATATTCTAAATCTTAAAACACAGGTAACAAATACATGCTCCAGATATACCATGAGCTCAACATTCTGCAACAATTTAGACATATAAGGAACCTGGTTGTACAACGATTTGAATGAAGAGGGGAAAATGACGTACCACCCAATCATAGATTAGGAACCGATGTTCTATGTCCTTAATCACCCACGAGCTAAACTATGTGTGCTGAGAGCGAAGACAGGCAACCCCAGATCCAGTTTCTCAATACAAAACCACTTCCTAACACAGAGTATTCACCCACAAGAGTGACTTCTTTCTCGCATACTTAGCGACGCCCTTGCCTCCTCATGTATTCCTCTCTTTATAGTTTTTTTATTCTAGGTCTTTTGTAGCTATGACCCATCCCCTAAGGAATCTCCGTCACCCACTGCATTTCCTCTTTTTCTAGGGTGTGCCCTGTGCCATCATGGCATTCTGGTGCTTGGTGTGCTTCCCGAGGTTAACTCCTCTACCTCCCCCCCGCCAACACTCTCACACGCATAGTTTCCTCATTTAACATATTTGTCACCATCATTCATCATTTCATTAAAAACAAATGTTTTGATTACATCTGTCCTTTAAGGACCTATTGGCAGTTTCCAGAACCAACCAATCTTTAAAAAAATAAAACAATAATTTAAAATATTACAAGAAAAATGTTTATCTTTTGGGGGATATTACATCCTCGCCACCTTATTGCAACACTGTCCACGGTGTTCTTAGTCTTCTTCCATAGCTTCTGGAAATAAATCGGGCACTTCTTTCCTAAAACTTCCTCTAATTCCCAAGTTGCCTCAATGACTTGACTTGTTCGTTATGTTTGTCCATCTATTTCTGGGTGATATCTAGTGTTGAAGTTCGTCTTGGTTTCTAACCCTGCAAACAAAGATTTCAAATATTTTGATGTAAACTTAACATCCAGGTCATAAATTACCATTTTCAGTACTCCACAAAGTCTGAATACTTCTTTCAGGAAATATCTCTGCAATATTGATAGCTTTATAAGTTGACTTCACAGGATTAAAAAGAGCAGACTTACTTAACTTATTCTACTACAACCATAATTAAATCATGTTGCTTATGTGTTAATGGAAAACCTGTGATGAAATCCAAGGATATTACCTCCCATTTTCCATTCAGGAATGGGCAAAGTTTGTAACAAATCTACTGGATTTCGATGTTCATCCTTCACCTGTTGACACCCCAAGCATTTAGATAGATAATTAACTAAATCTACCATTAGTCTGGGCCAAAAGAATTGCTTCCTGAGGGTTGTTGTCATCTTTTGGTAACCAGGGCGTCTTGCATAAGGAGGTTTGTACATCTCATTTAAAATGAACAGTTTTAAATCTGCCACATCATGCAAAAAGATGCTAAACAAACAGAATACTTATTTGCATAAGCATCTTCTTTTAGCTCCACAGGTATCTGACTTTGATTTCAGACAACTATGGCACCCACAAGACCTTCCCCACCCCACACAAGGATGGTACTCAAAGTCCCTCGAGTGTACCCACCCCTTAACATGCTTTCTAATGTGTGCATCGAAAGGTAACCAAGTTTCTGCTAGCCTCATATCACCTATGAATACATATGAAACAAATGTTAATCCAACATGCTAGCTACACCACAACATCCAAATAATCCAATGTCCAGCTAGTACGTCGACTAGGTTCATCAGGCATGTATCAACCATTGCCAAGCCAACACCTCTACTAGGTTTATCAAGCAATACATAGAAATACAACCGCATGGCCCCTTCTCCTATGCAACCAGTGGTTCCCTCCAGGAACTCCATAGGTGACTCATTTGAATGTAGGCTAGTATGGCCCCACAACACCCACTCACACAACACAAGGATGGTGCCCCTTCTCTACTACATAGTCCCTCAAGCATACCCATCCATCAAGTGCTCTTTAGTTTGAGTGTAGAAAGGTTATCAATACCCATGCAAGCTGCCTAAGTACCCATGTTCTTACTAGGTTTAACAATACTACAAAGAGACCAACACATGCAGGGAGTTCTACAAGGTTTCTTAACCCCAAGCCACACTTTTCACTCCATATACATTTCAGTTCAATAGCCAACATTTGCCCCACGGGCATGTTTTCATCATCTCACATAAATTAAATTTTCCAAACATAAGGTCCTTGTCTTGTGTTTGTCTCCTATAGACCGTAACACATGGTTTTCTACAGTATCTCACCTGACATGATTCTTAAACATCAAACAATTAATAACATTGATAATCAAATCAAAATATGAATTTGCAATTCTATTTCCTACAGAAAAATAGATTTTGCAACCATGAGGCCATCCTCATATTGTTTGGCTCTTGTAAGTGGAAGCACTTATCCCCTATCATTTACACTTGCTGCCCAAAACCTGGACAACTACACCTAGCTTAACACAATTCTAGATCAACCAAACAATCCATATTAATTAATAGCAAAATTCCAAATCTGAAATTTAGAAATTTGTTTTGTTCATAAATTAAATTTCACCACCATGAGATCCTTCTCATAACGTTTTCCCTTTGCACATGGTAGATTCTGTCTTTATTTTATTAGGCATAACCACATTGCCATGTTCAATCCATTCTTCCTGCAATCTGAAACTTCCAATTGTCCATACAATTTGTGAGTATCCCTGCATACAATCCTTTCATCGGAGAATTTACAATGATCTTCAAAATTACAACACTCGGTAATTCAAACACTATCAGTTACTACTATCTCCAGGACACTGTATAGTTATTTTATATGCATCATTAAAATTGCAAGATATTTTCACCTTATTTATGCAAATAAAATAAAACCTCCAATACTCATGATTACACAATCATACCTCATGCAAGTTTTTCCTCCCAACAAAGCATTCTCGTAAACAATCAAACATGACTACCTTTTTCCATGCAATTCCTTTCCTTGTATTCATAGTAGTTCATGATCTCATAATTGCCACTAATTTTAACGAACATAAAATAAATATAATAATTAAATAATTAATAATAAACATAATTATGATGAAAGGACATGACCTTCCATTCACAATTCCCAAGCCCTATTTAATAGGCGGGTTATCAACCATTGTAATCATCTTTTATCATATCTATTCTATCATCAATTTATATATTATTATGGCTTATTTAATATTCCAAGTCTTTTGGTAATATTATTTGTGTGAGCGAATAATTATTCGCTTCAGTGGTATCAGAGCCACGTTTGCTGATCCGGCCTTTGGCCATTAATTTTTAGACTTTGTCTAGTTTTGTGGCTTTTACCCTCACTACAAGGTTTCCCTGAAATCTCACACTCTCTCTCTTACTGCTCTTCCCCTATGCACACCCTCCTGTTGCATATCCTCACACTCCTCCCTTTCTCCATCTCTAAAGCGCCCCATTCCTCCACCATTGTTTCTCCCATCTTCCACTCCTNCTTCCCCTATGCACACCCTCCTGTTGCATATCCTCACACTCCTCCCTTTCTCCATCTCTAAAGCGCCCCATTCCTCCACCATTGTTTCTCCCATCTTCCCCTCCTTTCCTCCGCGTTCATCCTCCCCTGCCCCATCCACTCCTCCACTCCCTCTCCACGCCAGCTCCATCTCCTCGTTGCTGCCCCTTATCACACTCCCCCTTCACCCTTCACTCCTCACGCAACCAGCGCTCCACTGCTACGCTGTCGCCACGCTCCAACCATCACTGCTCCACTGCCGCACTCCCATCCTCCTTGCTGCTCCCTCTACCATCCTTTGCCACCTCTTTCATCCTTCATCCTTCTGCCCACCTCCGCACATCCACCTTCTCATCTGCGCACCCATCCTCTACGCGTCTCCGTAATAATTATTGTTATAAAAAGAAAATTATAATAATAATTATTAATAATAATTATTTTTGGAAAAAAAGGCTATTAACCTAACGAAGAAGACCAATTAGTGAAGGGAAAAAAAAACAATCGGCGACTAGCTATAGTCCAGACAACAATCGAGTGTCGAAGAAATCAGAGATCATGGAATCTAGTTTGCGAATACAAATAGAGAAATTAGAAGCCAAGCTAAAGCGTTATCTGAGAGACAATGAAGAGTTACGGGACATAAATACGAAATCATAAATGTTGATTAAATTACATAAGATGCAAAAAGAGCGCAAGGAACAAAAAAAATTCGACCAGAAAAATCATATAGAAAATTTGTCTTCCCAAATTGAGAAATTAAAAGACGAAAGTCAATTCGATCATAAACAAAAAAATCAAGATATAAATAAAGAAATAAGTGATTACGAAGCAGAAATAATACGCTTGAACAAAATCGTTAACGACAAATATGAAGAACTGACACATATACAAGAGAGATTAACAAATCAAGAATTAGTGGGCAACCAGTATCGACAACAGCTAAAATTTCTTCAACAACAAAATAGCGACTCTAAAAAAGAACACAAGCTGGAGATCGCAAGGAGTAATAAAACAATATCCCACAATTTTGAAGAAATTTTCAGATTAAGAAATCATAACAAAACAATAATTACAAAAATCAAAAAATTGAAAAATAGTAGCAAGAGAGAACACTCCGGTGAATACCTCGAAGGAAAAATACTAGAAAAGCAAGAAGAAAACCAGTGTTTAAATAATCGTAATCAAGAACTACAGAATCAGATCAAGGAGTTGGAAATTGAAAAAAAATCGCAAGATGAAAGAATCGAAAATATTCAGAATCATAAACATTCTATGGGAGAACCAAGAAGCACAATCTAAGAAAATGCATCCAAAAATCAAATCGAGGAAGTGAACACAGTCCTCGCTGCAATCCAAAAGAAAGAAGAACAAACAACACATACACCTTACATACATCCTAATTATAATCGTCATTTTGACCAACGACAGGGTCGAAATGAATATTCACAGAAGACTTATGTGGACGTGCGAAAATATCGACATACTAAGCAACAATTGAGACGAATTGTCCCACAAAAAGATCTTAGAGCTCCAATAAAAATAGATCTGGGATGGACCACAATAGATACGATGCGACAATTCTCCTGGGGAATCTATAATCCGTATCGGCTCATCTCCTCAAATGTTGCAAATACAAAAGGGAAAGAATTCTGAGACGACAGATTAAAATAAATCAGACATTAATGTCAAATACATCTTTGAGGACAAAGATTCCCTTAAGGGGAAGGCAATGTAACAAACATAAAATAAATATAATAATTAAATAATTAATAATAAACATAATTAAGATGAAAGGACATGACCTTTCATTCACAATTCCCAAGCCCTATTTAATAGGCGGGTTATCAACCATTGTAATCATCTTTTATCATGTATATTCTATCATCAATTTATATATTATTGTGGCTAATTTAATATTCCAAGTCTTTTGGTAATATTATTTGTGTGAGCGAATAATTATTCACTTCACTAATTCTATCATTTTAGCTATTAATGAATTGGAATGAAGTATTTATATCACAACCATACATTCACAAAATGCATCTTGTAGGCAACTACACATACCCTTTAAAGTAATGGATTTCATTAAGTGTCTTTAGGTCACCAACCCGAGTATAACGCATACATATGCATGTCTACTAAGGTTAGTCTCAACAACATATGCATAAATCAAAATCCAACAATATTATATTTCATGATCCACAATGGTTCCAACAATCCTATTTATCATATTCACTGATAGGTAGACATATTACCTCATAGGAACGAATTTACTTACCATGCATATACCTTTTTATAAGTATTATTCTTGTAAGCACCTTTCTGGTTCCTTCGAATGGCCTCCATCCAAGCAAGCACTCTAAGTGCTAACAATACTCCAAGTACTGATAACACGAGGACGATACCCTTCTTCAGGCGTCTCTCCTACATGTGTTGTTCAGGGTGCTTCACTAAGCTCAGGCGCTTCCTTTCCAGACACCATGATACCTAAAGGTTATTTTCTTCATGGAGCCCCCACTCTCGTGACAGTCCTCTTATGGGTTGAATGTGTGCAGAAAGAAGTCTAACTAGTAGTATTACACCTCGGCGTCCCCATAAGATGCATACTAGTGCCTAGCTGGTCGGGGGGGGAGCCATGTGCCCCAAGTACATCCTTCCTTCTCATACAATTTTGTCAACTTTATATGTAGAATATGTCTCTGGTATCCTCATGTTCCAGAGCTTACCTAGTTGATTGACCCCTTACCAGGGACTACACAACCCTTACACCAACCTACCGATCATAGATTTGTTGTCCTAGCCCTTCTTCACAAGGCTATTGGTCACATACAACGATATCATCAACATTTTCAACCATTCTTATATTGTCTTTGGTCCTACAACCATTACCCTCAACTGCAATATCATAGACAACAATAATTATCATTAGTGGCTTATTGCATATGTAACACCTCACTACTTTTACCACTATGCAATATTATATGCATGCATAAAACATCTTCACTTACACTATGCCATATTTTACAATATTCCTACTAGTGCATATGCATCTTACCTATCTAGTCTCTTGCATTTGTAACATTCCTATGCCAAAATTTATGTACATGAAATTCATAAAATATAAATATATATCAACAAGAGAAGAGTTGAGGAGTTTTTCCTTTCCAAATCCTTATCATAGCAGGAAATTCCTTTTTTCACATAACATTCGGTCTAATTTCATGGCTTCTCTAGGAAGGGCATCTGCAGTACAACAACTCTGGTCCTCTGCAATTATATGTGGGGTGGCAGCTCTCCCTTTGGGGCATCCTGCATGTCTAGCACTAAAACTCTCTTCAGGATTTAGCTTGTTCTTTAATTAGCAACCTATAAATTTGGCTCCTCAGCCAAATATTTTCTTCTTCAAATCCATTGCATAGCCCTATTTCTGTAGGCTTAACTCAGCAACTATCTTCTCGTAGGCTTGCTTCCACAACCTCAGTCTCTCCGCAACTAGGTTTTTCCGCGGCTTCAGTCTTTTCGCAGTTGGATTTCCGCAAGATTCCTTCCGCAAACTTGTGGCTTCGATCTTGTCCATCGATCTACTATCTCCAGCGGAACCCTACGGATCTCTTATCTCCCGTTCATGTTCACTTCGTGATTATTTCCCATCGTCGATCCATCTTTTCTCCTTTAATATTGATTGTCCAATCTCTGTCAAACGCAACCTTTGTGTGGATTGATCGGAAGAATTGATCAATCATCCTCACCCGACTTCACCGAGCTCGTTTTGATATAATTCTCAGCTTCCTTTCTGCAGAACCTTCACAAGGGAACATCAATCCTCACCATGATCGATGACATAGGTTTTTCTCATGCAATTTACGCACATAGATCTATCAGCCATTCACGGAGATTAAGCAAGCATTCCACTCATAAAAATCATACATCCATTAGAACTCATTCATCAGAATCCATCAATTTGAATACAAACCTAGCATACATTAACCAGGATTCATTAAGCAAAAGACAATTATCACTTTGGTGTGCTTCAGAGGAAACTAGATGTTCCCAAAAGACAACAGGGTTGAAACCTGTAGCTCCGATACCATATGTAACAAACCCATATAGCCTACCAAAAATGCATATATAATACTTTTTTTTGTCTTTACATCAAAATATGTCATTAGTCATAAACCCTTGTATTCATTCTTTGTTATATATATTAACCAAGGACTTCATGTGTCTCACCCAACTCATTTTATGGTTCTTCGACTTAAGGATGATACCTTAAAGATTTATCCTAAACCTTTATGAAATATGAATCCAAAACCTTAGCTTAAAAAGTCTTCCGCAATAGCCCTTCCGCAACGGACCGTTCCTTTTGCAACTCCGCTTCCGCAATGCGGATTACGGGTTGCGAGAAGCACTCAAGTTTCTTTACAACTCTCCCATTCGCAATCCTGCTTCCGCAATGCGGATTGCTGATTGCGGAAAGTGCTTAAATCCTATACAAATTTCCCTTTCGTAATGCAGATTGCAGAAAGTACTTAATCTCTTTACAACTTGACCCTTTTGCAATTCCAATTTCGCAATGCGGATTGTGAATTAGAGAAACACACATAATCCTTTACAATCTTACCTTTCCGCAACTCTACTTCCGCAATGCGGATTACAGATTGGGGAAAACACATTATCTTTTACGATTTCACCCTTTTATAATTTCGCTTCCGCAATGCGGATTGCGGAAAGCACATAATCCCTTACACTTTTGCCCGTTCGCAACTCTGCTTCCACAATGCGGATTGCAAAAACCACATAAATCCTCCATGATTTCGCCTTCCATCTTTTCGCTTCCGCAAGGAAGATTGCAGATTGTGGAACACTTATAATATTTACCGAAACCACCTTCTGCAAACCCGCTTCCGCAATGTGAATTTGGGAATTGCGGACCCTACATACTTTACAAATTACCTCCTGTTCCGCTTCCATAATGCAGGTTGCAGAAGCACTTAAGTTATTCACAAAAATTTGAGCTTTCGCAAGCCTTTTGGCCCAAGGTTTACACTTAGTTTTTCTCTGTGTTTTCTTGGGTAAAACCAAGGGATGCCATCCTTTGATGGCCCGCTGCTTTAGGCAAATTTTGTCACTCAAGACGAAGACCAGGACTAGGGATTTTATGGGGTTTTCAGAAGCCGGTTCCTTAAAAAACTTCAGTAGCAATACATTCATTCCACAGTTACCCCATTTGCTTCGGGGTTAAGTAATACACAAGATATTTGTTAAGATGGAGAGGGTTTAAATCCATAACACACATTTAGACTTCCTTACAAGGAAACCCTTGCATCTGGGTATTAACCGCGGAGTTACAACACATCCAAATATACTCTTGTAGAAACCAACAAATCACCAAACACACTTTGCATGCTTCCCGTCTTAATGTAGGCAGCAATAAACTATCAAACACATTTTCCTTGCACCAGATCTTAACGCAAACAACAATAAACTAGCAAATACACTTTATAGGCTCCAGGCCTTAACACAAGTAGCAATGAACCAACAAATACATTTTCTAGGCTCCAGGCCTTAACACAAGCAGCAATGAACCAACAAAACATTCCATCAACAAATACATGTTCTAGTTCTTCGAACAAGCAATAAAACATATTATAGATCTTAAAACACATGCAACAAATACATGCTCCATGTATACCATGAGCTCAACATTCTGCAACAATTTAGACATATAATGAACCTGGTTGTACATCGAGCCAAACGAAGAGGAAACAACCACGTTCCACCCAACCATAGATTAGGCACAGATTGTCTCTATCCTCAATCAACCCGAGCTAAACTATGCGTGCCAAGAGCGGAGACGACTAACCTTAGGTCCAGTTTCTTAGTGGGAAACCACTTCCTAACACAAAGTATTCACCCGCAAGAGTGCCTTCTTTCCCGCATACTAAGTGGTGCCCTTGCCTCCTCGTGTATTCCTCTCTTTATAGTTTTGTTTATTCTAGGTCTTTTGCAACTACGAGCCATCCCCTAAGGAATCTCCTTTGGCCACTGCATTTCCTCTTTTTCTAGGGCATGCCCTGCGCCATCATGGCGTTTCGACGCCTGCTGTACTTCCTGAGGTTAACTCCTCTACCTTTCCCCCCCACTCTCACACACATAGTTTCCTCATCTAACATGGTTGTCCCTGTCATTCATCGTTTCATTAAAAACAAATATTTCGATTACATCTTTCCTTCAAGGACCTGTTGGCGATTTCCAGAACCAGCTAATCTTAAAAAAATAAAACAGTAATTTAAAATATTACAAGAAAAATGTTTATCTGTTGGGGGATATTACATTTTATTTGCTGGTACCATAAATTGGGACCAAACCTAAATGCATGTCTTCCATGATCCCAATGATGGTCATCTATTATAATAACTTAGTGCTCCCCTTGAGGTTTCAACATCCTCGTTAAACTTGAGGAGGCCATTATCCTTCAAAAGGAGTTGAGTTCTAGAGTAATCAAACGAGGAAATAGATCTTTACCCCTTTCTGAAGC
>LPNX010203767.1:73475-202330 GCA_001517045.1 Pseudotsuga menziesii | reverse complement strand
CCCCCCCAACAAGCATCATTCTTAATATTCATTCAATATTATGTTTTCAATTTGGTGCTTCAAAAATGCATAAGACATGTTAGTCATGCGCTTTTTGTCTCCACACCTTGTCCATGGCACTATAAATTTGTTCACTAACATTGACGTGCTCCTATGAATAAACACAATGTAAAGTTGTACTTTCTATAGCACAATAGAGGACCATGAATGTTAGGCATGTGTCTGGCCAATGCAATGCATTAACTATGTCCAATAACATTGTCAACATGCCCTTGGTCATAAGTAAAACATTGAGAAAACTTTAATGAATGCATAAATGTGTCTACAAATCCATGTGTGTAGTCATCAACTTCAACGTGTGTGGAATAATGCATAACACTACTACATGATTATACTAGTCTTGTAAGTGCATGTTGTTTGTGCTTGCAATATGTGGTGCACTTACAAGGACCAGTAACACTGCTACATGAGGCTACTGGTCCTTGTATGTGCACTATAGATAACAGGCACAAACAAAATTTAAAGCAACGTGCCCAAGTGAAATAGTAGCATTGATGACGATCCACGATGTCATCCACACATGCTCATTATCATGTGACAATGTTGTCTCATGTTTAGGAGTGCACGTTACATAATTTGTTGCATCGACTCATAGTGTTACTATTTTGTTCCAGTGCACTGCATATTTTTGGCATACAAAAATTTGGCTAATTTGTGAACCAACTAGATAAGATAGCATTGAGTCATCCATTTGTGCACTACCATCACAAGACATAGCCACCATGTTTCACGGTGTGTGTGCATAGTTATTTTCCCTACTCACGGTGCTCCATAACGTCCATTAATGCACTAGATAATGCAGTAATTTATGCACCTATCGTTTTTAAATTATCGATATGTTTTGAATGTTAAGGAATATCGTATGTGGTATGGAGTGTAAATGCATCGTTATTTTGTGGATGGATGTACAAAGAGTTGCATCGATGGTATTTTTTACAAAACATGATAAAATGAATATTTACAAACTAAATTGAAAAACTAAATCTATGAAAATGTAAATTAAGATGTAGCAAAGAAATTATATGTTTGCGTCTTTGTTGCAAAGGCATGGTTGTTGCAGAAATCACAAATGGAATTCAAGTTGGGGTGGTTGTTGTTCAGGAATAAACACCCTTGTAACCTAGGGTCTAGGGTTACCAACTTACTTCTAAAACTTCAGACAATCAGCTTTAAAGTACAGAAAGGAAATAGGAAGAGATGTTGGACTCACCCGATTATCGACGGTTGATCCAAGCTTTGTCTTCTCCCGCTCTGCTTCTCTCCAAAGCTTTCAGGGATGCACCTCCTTCACCTGCAAAGAGCAAATTCTCCAAGTACAATCTTATACATGTATACATGACAGGTTAGATAAACAACATATATAGTGCTTAATCAAATGTATTCATCAACCAAGATACATGAAAGAGACTCAACACAAAGTTGGAAGAATAATTCTCTTTATTAACAATCAGTGAATGAGATAAGTGTACAACCCAACGCCTGAGACAAGGACTCCTCTGCAACCAAAGGACTCTAAGTTCTGCTGCTCCAAAGACTTCTGAAGATATACCACCAGCATAACTTTGCTCTCCAAGATTCATTCTCCTAATGCCCTCCCCAAGGCCTCTATTTATACTTTGGGAAATAGAGCAGTTTCAAAGGTTGAGGAGGTTGAGACAGTTGAGATGGTTAATGATTAAGGCTCAACTAATCTGCATTAATCATGTTTTATATTTTTTAATGTCGAATGGATGTGTATGCGACTATTGATATAGGCAACCCGTGTATGACACACGAGTTGCTTTAAGGGAAACCCGCGTACAGATTTGTACGTGGGTTGCAATGAGAATAGTCATGTATGTATGCGAGTTTCAGTGGAGATAGTCGTGTACGACAATCAACACATATAAAATTAAAATGGCAAGTTGGTTAAAGGGTAAATGCATCTCATGTTTGTATGCGGGTTGCAATGAGAATAGTCGCGTATGTACGTGAGTTTTAGTGGAGGTAGTCGCGTACGACAATCAACACATAGAAAATTAAAATGGCAAGCTGGTTAAAGGGTAAATGCATCTCATGTCATGCCCATCTATAGTGTTTAGGCAAACTTCAATCCTATAGTGTCCTTTTGTGTACCAACATATGGAAAGTCGGCACTCAAACAGAGAAGTGCCATTTGGGTTGATAACAGTGGTGGTGGGGGGGAGGGTTGAAAAACTTGTAAATGAAATGGGATTTGTTGTGGATAAAGATTGCTGGTGAAATCCATCAATTTGGAAGCATGAGACAATGGAGCACTTGTAAGGGGACAAGTGTCACCAATGCTTGAAGATGTTGGAAGCATTGGTGGATAGTGAAAATGAAAATTTGGTTATGGTATATAATTTTTTTTATATTTAACCCTACTGAGTGTGCCTTGTATCCCAATATGTTGATGCAATTATAGGTCGTGGAAGAATCAACAAACAAATTTTCCAAAAATATTTGGTGTTGGCATGGTGTGCAAGGCAGGGAGTGCAATGATGTGTCTATAGGTTTTGTAAGCATTAGAGACAAAAAATTTAAAATATATATTTTTTACAAAATTCAAGTTATTTTTATTATTAAACCCTAAATTGCCACATATTTTATCAAGACACATAGATGCAGTTTTGTATTTAGTGAGCACTGATGCATTTATACATTTAGTATGTGCCACAAGTTTTAAAATAATATCATGTTTTACAAAATTTGAGTGTGGGGGGCACTTTTTGAGTTGTTATTTGCAACTTCTTTAGATATATAAGAGCATCAATGCCCTGATTATTTTTATGCACATTGAGTAGAAAACCTCTACCCTCCTACCTTCACTAAACATAAAACAAGAGAGAAGTGATTTTGCAAAAACTTGTTTTCCTTGTAGTGCATGAATGCCACCGACACATTAGTCAAGCTGAAGGGCATGCACAACCACTTGAAGAGACTTCTTTAGACTTGGAGATTACCTTCCACAAATCAATTGGCTCAATTGGCATCAAGCGATAGATTGAGTTAATATCAATCTTGATGAAAGCTTGGCACCTTTGAGTTGATAAAGCAGATCATCAATCTGGGGGATGGGTTAGTCAGTTACTTTGTAGTCAACATAGAGTTTCTATGCCATGTCCTAATTATTTTGAACCAATGGAATAGGACCCTTGTAGGGTTAGAATCTTGGTTTATTATGGCCTCTTTATTTAGCTCTTGAACATGGAATTTGATCTCCTCATTCTCCAAAAGAGAGCCTTTGTACACAAGGCCATTGGGTATAGGGGCACTCGATATCAAATCAATTGCATGCTTTACATGACAATGCAACAGTACTTTTGCATGCAAAGTGAAGATGTCTTTGTATTCTTCTACCAACCAAACTACTCGACTTGGCCGTATTGAGGTACCCCTTCCAAAAGTGTTAGTGGTTGTTGTGATTTTCTTTGCTCCTTTCGATTGGACCATGAAGAAGATGAACCTCCCAATTCAAGAGATCATCTTTCGACATTACTTAGTAGTGATGAGATGGACTGAAATGGTTGGGGCTACCTTTGGTACCCTGTAGTGTTGATTTCCCTAAGTGATAATGACACTACAAGGCCTATATTGGTAAATAATGATACGATAGTACCGAAGCGAGGGAGGATGATATTACAACAACTTGGGGACTCACACCTCAAAGCCAATGTTCAATTTGTTATGTATGTGGATTATTCACAATGCACATGACGATGCTAATATACATGTATTTAAAAGAGGAGTATTAATATGGATTTTTTTTGGGTGCATGCAATATCTTATAAACCTTCTATGCTTGAAAATTGTTACATGTTTAGGATTATTGACGACATACACAAAAGTTAGAAGAGGAGTAATAACGTGGAACGAAATCCAGTGTAAGGACATGCCTCTATTGTAAGATAATATGTTAATGACACAAAAATTGTCGATACAATGTTAGCACTGGATGAAGAGAGGATGCTACACATCAACATGAGGGTTTGCACCCCAAAGTTAGCATTGAAATTGGCCAAGCTTTAGGGTGGTTAGTGTCTTACAATTTATCTCTATCTCACAATTGGTACATGAGATTATTAGAAAGAGAGAAGATTTTATAGTTGTAAAAACAATTCCAAGATATGACAAAGATAGGCATATGTTATTATTATTATTATTTCATAAATAAACACTCACAACACATCATGCAAAAGAGGAGAAGTCTAAGCAAACAAAAATACTCACTATACGACTAATCAACCATTATATTAGTAGGAGATATCATTCCCTTATTCAAACAATATTAACACCTTCTTTTTATTATTTTTAAATAAAAAAATCATGGTGGACTCAACTAAGCATGACCACCCAACTAAACCCGTAAAAGTGTTTTGATATCGTTACATTGAAGCCATTAATATTATCTTATTTTGTTTTAAACTAATATGCTCACCACCCAAAACAAATAACAAATAATTGTGCTTTGGTGAGCCACATTTGAACAAGCTTCAACGGTTGCCAAAGCCAGGGGGAGTGAAAAATAACCGAAAGTACTTGAACCACTAAACTACTGTCATTGAGTGAACCAAAAGCAATGTCACGTCTCGTTGTAAAACCTCAAATCAATATTAACTATGAGCATAACACCTAGTGCAAAACAAGAAAACACCACAGGGCAAACCATATGACCGTAACAGTTTTAATCGGAGTCCTTCACGTGACCGTGTCACGTCACATCTCGAACTTCCGAGAGCATCGGCGGACTATTTTGAATTGGAGCAAAGATCAAATACTTGACTTGGACTATAAATGTCAAATACGAAATTCCGATTCCGAGAGCCGTAATCCACATGAAACGCAGGGGAACGGGCGTGGTCGCGTCGGCCTTTCAACAACAGATCTCAAACCTCCAACGGCCGAATTCATTTCTGCATTCACAGTAGTCCCTGTTCAGCCTCTTGCTCAGACATGGACGAAATAAGGGCAGCAGTCTACGCTCACATGGATCAAATGGCTGTACTCTTCGAGAGCATTGGGGCCGAGCTTCGGAAGCAGTGGAACACTGGCTCCAATGGGAAGTTCATGGAACCTATCCTGGGTTTCGTCCATGCTGTAGATTGGACCGTACGCATTTCCCCCCCTCTCAAATACGCTATTTAATTTATTTTTTCGTCTCTAGTTCTTGGTAGTAGTGATAAATTTTTGGTGCACTTGAACTGGCTCAAACTGAATCTTAGGGCCATATTAAGTTGTCATTGGATAAATTTACTGTCCATTGGGCTGTGGTCTGGTGGCAAGTCAGAGATCTTGTCGTGACAATGGCCCAGGTTCCCATCTTGGCAGGATATCTGAAACTCGCTGGGGTCAATCCAACCCAAGTTTTCCCTGTAAAAAATAAATTATAAGATTTATCCATTCATCCCCGGTATTTCTGTCAATCTATTTTGTTAACTTAAAATAAATTTCAACATAATATGTTTTTCCTCTATATTTAACTTAAAAATAAATTTCAACATATGTTTTTCCTCTATATTTCGTGGAGCTGTTGATGTAATTCTTTTTCTTAAAATTGTGGAACTCCCTTTGTTTTAGACAGAGGGACTATGAAATTCCAGAGCGTGTACAACAGTGACAACACTCGTGTAAACGGGGTTACCCCTCTACTGTAATGCAGCCCTTTATAGGGTGGGGCATGGCAGTGGTAGGAGTTTCTACTTACCACTAGACCAAAACCAGACGAACTTTATAGGTTTATTCACTATTCTACGACCCAAAAGACTTTATAGGCTGACTTTTTCTCCTAAAAAGAAATCGTAGTTTCTATTTGAGTTGGAATGAAAATACTGTATATAGAAGAAGAAATCGTAGTTTCTATTTGAGTTGGAATGAAATTACATATAGAAGATGTTTATAGTAGCTTTTTTCTGCGAGACTCTTCCCGTGGAAACCTATTGGGCACTTCCTTCATTGTTGGGGTGGTACTCTTTAAGAGCTTAACATGGCACTTGTGGGAATTGATCCTGGGCAGAGATGATAACGCTTCTCCTCTCAACTGCCCAGGCTAGACCCAATTGACATAGCATATGTTTATAGTATTCGGATTTCTTTTACCATTATCAAAATGAGGCTTGCGTGCACTCTTCTTGATTCTCTATGTTACTGTAAATTTCTTTAACAAAAGTTCAAGAAAATTACTGAGGTTTTCTGGATTATCAATATAATGATCCTTTACAAAAGTTGTAAATCAGCAGTTTTTTCATAAAACACAAGATGTCTCTATTTTGAAGCAATTATATCATTTGTAATTACTATATCTCTATAAACAGAAATAATGTCTATGAAAACTGTAAGCAAAGGCCTCCTTCATAAACTGTTTGATACGTAGAAGTGAGTACAAACTGCCGTGTAGCCATGATCATATCCCATGAACTAGTAGAATACCTTCATTCATCACTTCCGTCTTTGCTTTCAGTTTTAACCCAATTATTTTTCAGCTATCTGATGCCTTCTTTTGACAATGAGTCTGCCTCCGAGTTAAACTCTCTGTAGACATGAAATAAAGATATGTTATTAAAGGTTGCCACCATTCTCTTTACCTGTTCAAAATAGGATTCAGCACCAGTTTTCCCATCTAGAATTTGTCATTCATCTAGTTAATAACCACCAAAGAGTCTCCAAACACGTGGAGCTTTGACACACCTTTATCTGCTGCTATTTACAATAACAACTTCAAGTCCAGGAGTTCAGCATAATTGTTTGAATTTTCTCTGATCCTGCTTTGAATTTTATGGAATGTGCTTCTCTAGAGAAAATAATACCTCCTGCCCCACACATAGCTGGTGTGCCTTGACTAGCACCATCAAAATACCCCTATGCGCTTGATTTGTCAATTGGTTCACGAATTAACTGTCTCTGAATCTGTATGTTTGGATTAGCAATAAAACTTTCACATATAGTTCTTATTTGAGTTGCACATTGAAAAGGAATATACCTGTCTTCGAAAATGTCTACATTCCTAGCCAGATGCCTGAAGACACAATCAAAGGAAGTGCTTTGTACCCTTTTAGCTCTTTTTTCTGCTGCCAGATTTTGAAACTTTTGGAAACTGTTCTTCCCCTGCCAACTACCCTGGACATCTGTGATAGAATCTATCTCTCCTCAGACTTTGCAAGAATATGTACAAGATATTGAGAGGTGATTTATAGTTTCTATTTCCATTTTGCACAATGTGCATCTGTGAGGGCCATGCCAAATTCTATTTTGTAGGACGTCCCATGGTAGAGCTTTTTTAAAATTTTCAACGGCCAGTCACATAAACACCCTCCTCTTCAAAGATGTGCTAATCTTCCACAAAGACTTACACTATCTGAGATCATCTCCCTGTTTTTCATTTAGAAACATTGCTTTAGACCCCAATCTGGCAGTATAAACTCCAATTGCTGGATTCTTGGACCATACCTGATTCTGACATGACTTATGTTAAGCTTTCCTATATACCTCCCATTGTTCTCCTTCCATTCCTTTAGACCAAGCAGATCTGCATTTTTTCGTTCTTGCTGTCATATACTTGTGACCAACTAGTTCCCAATAAAGGAAAGGACAACAGAATAACTTTCTAGACTATAGATACATTATGGATAGGTTTGCTTGGATTTCTGATCCACTCATCAGTAATATAAGGACCAAGGTTCAATGCATTTTTGGATGATGACCTGATTCCATAGACCCTCTTTTGAGATCAGTCTCCATAAACTCTCGGTAGCCAGTGCTTTACCAAAATGGTGTATCAACCCAACCGTTACATCCTTTGGTTTGGGTATAACCTACCACTTAACTAAAGGTATGCCATCTGTTTGCCTTTTACCAGCCCATAGAAATTTAAAACTTTTCTTCCTTATTTTTTCCAGAACTCCTTTTGGTATATAGGCTAGCGAGTGCAGATGAATTGGAATTGCTTTCTATATAGATTTCCCTAAGGTTAAGCTCCCACCCAATGAAAGCCATTTATTGCACCAGTGACCATAAGTTGATTCTCTTTTACAACCTTTTCAGTGACATGGCGGTGGTGACTAGCTTGCGTGAGTCCGAGACTTCTACCTTTGAGGAGGCATCTGCACATTAGGTTTGGAGAGATGCCATGATGGAAGAGTACAATTCCATCATGAATATTGATGTGTGGGAGATTGTTCCACGACCAGAGGGGAAGTCAGTTGTGACTTTGAAGTGGCTGTACAAGATAAAGCATGCCGTGGATGGCAGCATTGAGAAGTACAAGGCTCGGTTTGTAGCATGGGAGTTCTCATAGGTTGAGGGAGTTGACTATGAGGAGACTTTTGCGCCAGTTGCTTGTTATTCTTCCATTAGATCAGTGATATCCATAGTTGCAGAGATGGGTTGGAGGATCCACCAGATGGATGTGAAGACCGCATTTCTGAATGGTCTTTTGTAGGAGGAGGTATATATGGAGCAATCACAGGGCTTTGAGGTGCATGGGAGAGTTTCACATGTATGTAGGTTGAAAAGGGCCTTGTATGGGCTGAATCAAGCTCCTCGAGCTTGGTAATTGAGGATCGACTCATACTTACTTTCGATTGGGTTTTGGAAGAGTGAGGGTGATCCCAACCCGTATTTCATTGTGGTTGGAGGTCATCTGCTCATTCTTCTGCTATATGCTGATGATTTGTTTATCACAGGGGAGGAGCACCTAATTGCAGCTTGCAAGAGAGATCTTGCCTCAGAGTTTGAGATGACTAACCTTGGGTTGATGCATTATTATTTGAGTATGGAGGTTGAAACAAAGAAAATTTATTCACTACATAAATACCCAATGTAAATAGGCTAAATAGTCCATAGAGAACGAGTATGAATAAATGTATATATATGAAATAAGAGATGATGATTACAAATTAATGATAGTGTCGTGCATATAGAAATCCTAAAGGCACTATATGGTGACCATTCACAAATGAATGTGTCCTTTAATATTTAATAATCATTTATTAATATATTTTTTTCAATTGTAGTTCACCTACCCCCTAGCAGGGCTTGCTACGTCCACGGGAACAAGTCATAGGGGGCCCACTTGAAGGGGTCTCACCCCATTTGCTCGGATTATAGAGCTAACCCGATGGGGACATCAAGTGAGGCCCTTATATAACAATGTATAACCACCCAATGATTTGACCTGGAGACCTTCTGCTCACAGCTTACAACACTCGACCACTTGAGCTAGCCCATCGGGCTTAATCTCATGTGGTTTTACTTAGTAAGGTATGCTTTGAGGACAAAGCATCATGAAGGGAAATGCAATGTTATATATATATATAACAGAGGTATGGCAGGAGGATGGACATGTTTTCCTGGGGCAAGGAAAATATGCAGCTGATGTTCTGAAGAGATTTTAGATGGAGGGTTGCAAACTGATGTCCACACCCATGATCACCAACTGGAAGAAGCTTCATGCTTCTGAGGGAGAGTTGGTTGATCCTACCTTATACAGTCAACTCATTGGTTTGTTGATGTATTTGGTTAACTTCGACCTGATATATGTTTTACGGTGAATACTCTCAGTCGTTTCATGATGGAGCCTAGGAGAATGCACTAAGTAGTCGCAAAACATGTTTTGAGATATATTGTTGGGACTATAGACTATGGTCTGGACTACAGGAGATTAGATGGAGTGGATTTGATTGGCTTCACAGATTCAGATTGGGCAAGCAGTGCATCAGACCGAAAGAGCACTTTCGATTGCTGTTTTAGTTTGGGTTTGGCAACAGTGTCGTGGTTTAGTAGAAAGCAAAGTCCGTTGCTTTGAGTTCTGCTGAGGTTGAGTATATGACAACCAATTAGGCTAGTTATGAGGCATTGTGGCTTTGCAAGTTGATGGTTGACTTATTTGATCAGGAGTTGAGGCCTACACTTATATACTGTGATAATCAGAGTTGCATCAGGCTCTTTGAGAATCCAGTATTTCATGACAGGTCTAAACACATAGAGATCATATATCACTTCATTAGAGATTATGTTCAAATGGGAGCTGTTGAGTTACAGTACATATCTACCGAGGAGCAGGTGGCTAGCATTCTCACGAAGTATTTGGGAAGAGGAAAACATATTCATTTCAGAGACAAGTTGGGAGTGGTGAAGAACAACTTCCTCGATAAGAGGGAGTGTTGAAAAATTACCAAGGAAGTGTTTGTTCACCTTGTAATGCCTCGGGGTGGACATGAACACTTAAAAGTTGTGGTCCCTAGTATTTTTAAAGTGAGGATGACTTTGTTTTTATAAAGTGACTTTTAAAGTGAGTTTGAGTTATTAAAAATTTAGAATGTGACTTTATGAGAATTAAAAAGGTTGTTGAGTAATAAATGTCTCATTTATTATTTAAAAGTGAGTTAATGTGAGAAAAGTGAGATTTAGCATGAGCCCTAGATCTCATCTAGTTATGTTTTAATCTGGGCCATTGATTTTCAAAGTGGTGGTTACTCAAACAAGAAGGCTAGGGAAAGGCAATTCATTCATTCATTGTGATCTGAGAGATTTGGAGAGCAAGAGGAAAAGAAAGAGAAAAGACAAGGGTTTAAAGAGAATTCATCCTTGAGGAAGAGAGAAATTCTCTAGCACAAATTCCAAGGTTTTGAGAATGGCACAGATCCCAAGACCATAGCAGTAATGTACAACACGATTTCCAAGGCAAAGTAAAACAACAATAAATAGCACAAAAATTGAGGAGAGGCCGTACAGTAGCATGAAAATCAAGGCAAAGGTTGGCACGATTTTCAAGAAGTACATCATTTAATGTTATCAGTACAATTTGAATTTTGAGGCAGTGAGTTGCTGGTTGTGCACAAAAATCGAGAAAACAGGCCCTACAACCCACACGTCCGAGTCCTTACAGGTCCGTAGTGGCACTGTTTTTGAGGCAGCCATACAGCACCCTGTCAGTGAGATGCTGACACAAATTTCGAGGAAGAAATTGGGAGATAATTACTGCTGTTGTAAATTTTAATTTTTGCCTAAAGAAATAAAAATCTCTCTCTAAAAACAGGCTTTCCCATCAGGGTTTTTCCTGGACGTTTTTGGTCAAAATTCCGAGTCTAAATTTCATGTGTGTTGGCTGTTATAATTTTCTGAGTGTGAAAAAGTTGGTTGCCATTTAATTTTCTAAGTGTGAAAAAGCTGGTTGCCATTTAAATTTCTGAGTTGTTTATGTTGAAGGAATTCCATGTGTTTCAAGCAAAAGTGATTTTTTTAAAAACTAAACTTGGGTTTGGGCATTAAACTACATGCAGTGAAACTAAACTTGAAACCGGGTTGGGGTTAAAAAATTTCAGTTTGAACTTTGGACTCTAGAGATCATGTAGAGCCTCTTTTTTGATGTATTTTTGTTCATATATGGATTGCAGTAGGTGCTATTTTGGTTATAAGCACCCTTGCTATATACATGAGATAACTTTTCATATCTATGTCTAATGGTTTAGATTCACATGGGTGTGCATGAATAAATTTTTTTTCTTTCAAAATTTTAATATTTTATGTATTTTTTAGTTTATCGTTTTTATTTATTGATTTTTTCTAGTTCCGGTCTGGGTCTGACCAGTTTCAAATTTTTAGGGCTCACCGGTTCAGTGACTGGTCCGGTTCTGATAACATTGATCCATAGTATTAAAAGTTATGTCTAATAAACTACAAATCCAGTATGACCATTTTAAATGAAACTATATTCCAATACCTTCCCTTAATGGTCATATTTAGTACATGGCATCTACAAACGTATTTGGGCCAAGTGTATCAGAGAAGATGTGTGCGACGTGCTTGAGTTGTGCACTATTGCAGCTTTTTGATGTCATAATGCCGACATGTAGTTAAGTCTTCATTTTGCTGTCCATAATCTCACAAACGAATGTCTCATACCTTACAAGCTTCTCTCAACTGCACTCCAAAACCATGTTTGGATGCTGTCACAAAATGAATAATATAGCTGATTGCATGACAATGATGACCTTTTCTGACCTGGTTGATGTACATTGTAAGAGAAACCAAGTCACCAACAGATCATCTATTTATTGATTCCTCTGCTAAGTTATTAATGTTGGCCGATAATTTCAGCCCAACTACTGTAGGTGTGGAAGCCAATTTCATGCCTCAGTCTGCCAATGTTGAATTTTAGTTACTTTCAACAGTAGGTAATTAAGTGTATACATTTTTAATTTTCATATCATAATTACACATTGAAAGTATCAACCATAAGAGCAGTATTTTATTAACCAGTTATAGCAGAAAGACAAATGCAGCAAAAAGAAAAACATCACACATCACAATACATCACATAAATGTTGAATTTCCAGCATTAGCATAAACTTTAAAAATTTGCAGATAAACATAAATAGATCAGCAGTGCAGTAAAAACACATTCATCACATCAATACACATGGACACAACATTTTTCACTGGGGAAACCTTCAAAGGACAAAAACCCCAAAAGCATTAATAGCTCGTCTCGTAAATGAGATGGCTTAAGAAATTCTTCAAAAAGTTTCTCAAATCCAGATCTGGATTTTGACCACAGTAACTGTAAAATTCATCAGTAAAAATTACACTGATAATTTTACCCACAATTTCCAGAATTACAGAAAATTACCAATTTAGGGCTTTCTCAGAAAAACTGAGATTTTCTCTTTCCTGCCGGAAAATATTAGACTACTGAAAACAGCCTGAAAATATCAAACCGCTGAAAACTGCCCAAAAAAATCAGCCTGCTGAAAACGGCCCGAAAATATCAGACTGTCTGAAAACTGCCCAAAAATATCAGACTGCTGAAAACTGCCCGAAAATATCAGACTGCTGAAAATTGCCCGAAAATATCAGACTGCTGAAAACTGCCTGAAAATATCAGCCTGCTGAAAACTGCCCAAAAAAATCAGCCTGCTGAAAACTGCCCGAAAATATCAGCCTGTTTGAAAGCTGCCCAAAAATATCAGACCGCTGAAAACTGCCCGAAAATATCAGACTGCTGAAAATTGCCTGAAAATATCAGACTGCTGAAAATTGCCTGAAAATATCACCCTGCTGAAAACTGCCCAAAAAATGGAATGTTGAAGATAGCTGTGCAAAAATGCTGAAGATGGACTTTGCTGATAAAACCCTAGCTGAGGGTTTGAACATAAGATAGTCTTCTTCTCCTGTGAGAGCAAAAGTGTGTGTGTCAAATGAGAAGGCTTGATCTTCTTTTATAGCCTTTGTTCACCTCTAAGTGGACAAGATTAGGAAAAAATAAAAATAATAATATTTTTATTTTTTCCTAATTTCACTTTCACTTTTACCAAAAAGGTACTTTTATTTTTTCCTTTGACTTTTATAAGAAGTCCTTTTTTAATTAGGAAAAATAAAAATAATAATATTTCACTTTCACTTTTACCAAAAATGTACTTTTATTTTTTTCCTTTGACTTTTATAAGAAGTCTTTTAATTTTGTTTTCCACCTGTGGTCCTTTTAGGTGGACAAGATTAGGAAAGACAAAAATAATAATATTTTTATTCTTTTCCTAATTTCACTTTCACTATTACCAAAAAATGTACTTTATTTTTTTTCTCTTTGACTTTTGACTTTGGCCTTTTTCCAAGTGCCCCTGTGATCATTACCTGTGGTACTTTTTTATTTCAAAAGTACATCATCATAAACCAAGAGAGTTATTAATGCTTTTATCTCACACATTGTGTGACACCTAGATCTGGTACTAGGATAACTTAACCAAGGGTAGCTAATCCTTGGAGAAGCACACCAAGCCCATAGATCAAGGGTCAAATTGCCATACACATGCTCGGACCCAGTCTAGGGCTTACAGTGTCTTCATTCTCCCAGAGAATGGCTACTCAGAACTAAGCTGAGTCTACCAGTCCCAAACTGGTCTACATCGTGGTCTCGGACCAGATGTCTACTCAACACAAGGTTGAGTCTACCCATGGCAGATATGGGTTTATATCATGGTCCCAGACCAGATATCTACCATTCAACAGAATGGTCACTCAACATTGGGTTGAGTCTTCACCGTGGTCCTGGACTCGATGCTGCTCAGAAAATCAACAATAAATAGGTCGGCACAGTAGACACCATATTATACCCTGGGAAAACCCTCTCTCCTCCTGAGGGACAACAACCATCAACCTTTCTTATGATAGATTCATTAATTGAAGAACAAGCGTACATCATAACCATAAAAGTTAAACCCTTCTCAGAGAGACCAAGTACTTATCTTTTCATCTGAAGTATGAGACTGCAGAATCAAGAGCTGCTACTCTTTCTTTATCATGACTGTAGCAAGTCTTGCTGATGTAAGCCCTTCTAGATGTTGACGTCAATCCTATCTCTTCTTTTCCTTTCTTGCTGACAGTCACCAGAGGTCTGCTTTAACTTTGTAACAACCCACTGTCCAACTTCATATGATGATTTTTAGACCTGCTGTAGGTGATGGCAGTCTGAATCTGAGCCAGTGACAGCCCTATTAGGGCTTGATCTCATCAAAGTCGGTCTGGAATGAGCAACGTTAGTCCCATGGTGACGTCAATAGTGTAATAGCAGCCCTGTTAGGGCTTGATCCAATCTTCGACGACTTCAACTGTGCACTAGCATCTTTGCTAAACCCTTGAACTGACCCACAGTGGCTTTAACATGTGCAACGACAGCCTTGGTGGCCTCAACTGAGCAACGATAACCTTACTGATGGTTAGATTTCACCTTTGTTGACTTCAATTTGAGCAACATCAGTCCTGGTGAGGCTTGATTTAATCTTTTGTAGCCCTGATCATTGACCCAGTAGCTCTGCTAGAGTTCTTTTTGATCTTGGTGACTTTATCTGGTGTCTAGGTAGCCCTTGTTAGGCTTAAACAAATTTCTGGTGTTAAGGAAGCTTAGAAGAACCCTCGATGGCTATGCTGTGCACCTGTGCCCTTCTTAGGGCCTTATCCAACCCTCAATGGTCTCCTTTGGTGTCACGGTAAAGTTTAAACTCTAAGCAGCCCTTCAAGATTCATGGCAGTCTGTTAGGGATCTCGGCAGCTCTAACAAGAGTCTTGGGTGGGCTAGAGCATCCCCTAGTAGGGTTTGGCCCTCATTAAACAAGCCCTTTAGGGATTTTGACTGCCTCCTGTAGCATGATCGAATCTCCAAAATCCATGCAACTCCTTTCTTGTGGTCAAGATAACCGAAAAATACCCCTGCGTTTGCCTTCAAAGGATGAACCAGATCTTTGATGATGAAAAGAGAGAAAATACCAGCAAAACCCCATGAATTTTTGTTGTTGGATCAGAGATAAAGATCATGTGAAGCGCATTGTTCAAATGAAGGTGCTCTCTATTTATAATTCATCGTTGAGTGAGACAGGGATTAACAAATCCATAAGTTAAGGAAACCACCTTTCAAAAAACCATTTTTTGTAATTTTTAATTTTACCCTATGTTGTGTGGGAGCGCCCCCCACCCCCGCTCCTGAAGCTCGCTCCCAAAACGCTCCTAGTTTTGGGAGCACGCTCCCAAGTTGCTCCCGAGGCGCTCCTTTTCTTTTCTATACTAAAAACTCTTTTACTAGGTTGATCATTTGATGACAATGTTATGGTACCTCCCTTCTTTGCCAAGCTCCTACAAAAGTTTTTATGTTTGATCATTTGATGATAATGTTATAAGTTATAACTATTAGATAATTGATGTTATATGGTTTAATCCATGTATTCTATAGCTAATTCAACATCCTACATGTTTTTTAGATATAAATCCATCAAAATATATTAAAACATATACTATACAAAAAACGCTCCAAAAACGGGAGCTTTTGAAAATTTCGCTTTTTGCTCTGCTCCCTGCTCCTCGCTCTCGCTCCCAACAACATAGATTTTACCAATTAAAAATTACTTTAATACTTTAATTAGGGTCTTTTAATTCCTTTTGGGGATTTAATCATCTTTATTAGGGTTATTGACATTTTACTTGGGCTATTAACCCAATCTTCTTTTGCAAGTCACCTCTTAGGCAAATTCGTGACCCCTTCTCTTGGTTTCCATGGTCCACACATGCCAACTCAAGTACATCATCATAAGGAAGATTATTCTTTGATTGTCTTAGAAGCAACAATAAAAGCTCATTTTCTAATTTCTCATGAAGGCTTAGACAAAACATCTTGGGCTAAAGTTTAAACTCTAGCCCCTCTTGGTCTTCATGGTCCACATGAGCCCTATAACCCTTAAGGGTCTTTCATTAAGTACTTTACACCAGTGTTGAAAACCTTTTTAAAAAGTCAACGATTTTTTCCCTAAGTTGAAAAATCGGCTGGAAAAAATCGCGACTTTTTCCAAAAAATTGTGACTTATTAAAAAAAGTCACGACTTTTTTCAAAAAGTCGCAAAGGCTAAAAATGTCAAGTCTCGACTTTTTCTAAAAAGTCTCGACTTTTTCTAAAAAGTCTCGACTTTTTCTAAAAAGTCTCGACTTTTCCAAAAAATCTCCATTTTTGCTAAAATGACTAATTTTCCAAAAAATTGCCATTTTAGCCATTTTGTTGTATACTAACACCTTTCCTCTACTGTATAAATATTTCAAAACTTTGTTGTATTTGAAGATCAAACCATGCAAGAATAATCTATACAAAATATGTATTCGTTTATCAAAGATCACAATGGTAATTGAATTACTTTTTTCACTATTAGGGAATTTTTTGAGCAAACATATTTTGAGTGATCATCATAGCACATTGTAGGAAAAAGAGAGCAATGTTTCAAGTGGTAGATGAATTAGGGCTAAATGTGAGGCTTATGTTGGAAATTCATTTTGGGAGGAGTGAAAAATACATCTATGATTTATCACCAATACAAAACAAGAAATATGTTTAATGGCTGACAACCAAATCAATATAATATACCTTTCAAAAATTAGGTTTAAGTCATAAGATGGAGGGACAAATAAAAAGCATTTATGAAAACCTTATATAAACCTAATCATTGGAGTAGGGAAAAATATGAAGTATGAATGAAAAACTCAGGAAGAGAGCATTCATATTAGATAGCTAGATGCTAGTTTTCCTCGAATACATTTATATATGTGATGTCATGTTGTATTGGTTATCCACTTTTAAGTCCTTGATTGGACAACTATGATGTTTCATGATACAGTATCGACTTCGATGTATCATTTTACATTTGGCATGACTACATGATGATGATATATATCAATGCTTTCTCCATATTTATGTTCCAATGTGTTTATCTGATGTTATTATTGCTTTAAATGTTTAAAATTTTGAAAAAAATGGATGTATTTTGTATTTTTTAATGTTTGCCGACTTTTCCCGATTTTTTCGCCGATGTTGCCGAGAAGTTGTATTCGGGACCCTTGCCGACTTTTTGCCGATGCCGACTTTTTCAACATTGCTTTACACTAGGTCCTCTTTCCTTTTCAATGGTCAACTTGTCTTCTGAATCTTCATAAGAAAGTTTTTCTCATGTTGATATAGTCTCCTCTTGGAGGAAAACAAATGACATCAACATCCTAGTCCCTGACTAGGTCCTCAGCCCTAGGCTGATGCCAATCCTCCTTGAGAATGGCTATCAATGTTGCCCAAAAATCAACAACCAAGACTCTATGTCCAGGCAGTAATGTCCGTAAATTATCATCATCGAAGTCTTTGGGGCCTGCCTTAACCCGTAAACTCAAAGAGCCTAAGCCTTGTGGCTGATTCATACAACTTACCTTCCTTATGTCACTGTCAAGGAAGCTACTCTTTATGTTCATTTTGCAAATCCTCAACCAAATTGTTTTGCCATGGTTGGAACCAACCTGAATGTGTCCAACTTTGCTATAGCAACAATCTTTCCATCATTCTTCATGAGTGCATTTTTCCACCCATCTTTACTGTCTTTTTTGTCAAACAAGGGCTCAAAATAATTTAAAACAACAAACAACACATAATTTACTTATTGTACAACCTGCTGACCTTTGCCTTTTGGTCTTCCATTTGTTCCTTCATCTTTGGGTAATGGAAGCACATCCTCATTCATGCCTTCAAAGGTAGAATAATACCATTTTGGTCTGCATTTTGCTGCTTTATCATTTGAACGAACACCGCCATCTCCTATTTTGAGAGCAATTTTAGCAGCTACAACTTCTTGGTCATCTTGCATAACCCCTGATGTTTACCTATCAACATGCATATGTTCTTCCAAGTGCACGTTGATATAGGCAAATGTCAGTTGTGTTTTCAAACTTGTTCATATATCTGACCTTGAAAGAACATGTGCATGTTGATAGCAAATCAACAGTTTTTTCGCTCTCAATTTCATACCAACAACCGTCATCCACTTTTCAACCTGAAACAACCTCGTTCAGATCTAATTATTCATCCACCATTGCATCCCTATTGACTATGATGTGGTTTGTGCAAGAGTCTAGAAGCCAATAGGCCTTAGTTAGATCAACAATGAACTTACCCAACAATCATTGTTGTTCACTTGGCATTTAGTTGACCTCTTTTTGTTCTAGAATTAATGCTTAAGCAATAGAACCAAAGATTTTGAAGTGGCACATCTCTGGTTGAAGAAAATTTGACTTAATAAAATGAAATTGTTCATTTACACATTCTGTCAAACATTTACAGAAACTAGGGTTTTAACTTAAATTTTGGAAAGTACAACCACACTGCTAAAATGTACTTCAAAATTTATGTCAAATACTGAAACAATCTTTAAGCAGATGAAACTAGGGTTGTTACATAAATACATAAGGACAAATTTTTTTGGTCCTCTCATCACACCCACACCAAAAACAAGGGAGGACCCTTCAAAGTTAACTTTTCAACACTCCCTTCTAACGAGGAAGGTCCGCAACACTATCTCCATCTTTGACTCCTACAACAACTCCCTCCTGCTCTGGAATCATCCTCGAAAACAGATGCTCTATCTCGAATTGAAACTCTGAAGCCCAAGACTTGACCTGAGTGCCATCAACTTGCTCAACTGCACCATCACTTGATTCGCTGAGCCTCCTGCTAGTGCTTAGGAGAGAGTCACTCTCCTCTCCATATCTATCAAATGCAACATCATCTTCATCTCTGACTTTGATAACCATCCTCCTGCTCCTGCTCCTGGTCGTACAACATGCCCTCTCAGGACATATAGTCTGTCCTTGTGATCTCCCAATAAGATGGTGGTACCAACTGGCTCATCTCTCCGATACAGGAAGATATGACCAATCCTGATCATCATCCCATAGCCATCATCCTTAAATGATGAAACTGAGAGTTTGCTCACTCTCATCCCAGGTACAAACAATACTCCATGAATATCCATGAACTCTCCAAGGTCTAGTTGGAACTTGATTGTTCCAACCCCTTGTATAGCAATCTGAGGACTATCAACATCTGTCTGAATGAAGTGTCCCAGCCCCAACATTGTGATCATCTGAAAAGAGACATAGACTCCAATCATATGTCTGGTTGCATCGCTGTCAACAACCTAGACACGCTCAAAGGTAGAACTCCCTACACTGGAATCAATTGAGACAACAGAAAACTCTTGCTCAAACTTCGCGTCATAATCTTCTACAACTGCAGAGGCTGCCACATCTTTTCTGTCTTCACAATCTTTTTCTTAGGACATTTTGTGGCATAGTGTCCTAACTGGTCACAATGATAACATTTGATCTGACTTAGATCTTTCTTCTTCTTGTTCTTGGATTTGGTTGCAAGAGCAACATTTTGCTCTATCCTCGCTGACTTGCGCACTCAAAGCTCCCTCTCGAATCTCCTCTTGGGTGAAATCATCCCAAAGCCTTGACCAGTCCGGAAGCTTCTCTTTGCTAACAATGCATTTGACAAAAACATCCCATCTCTTGGTAAAGCCCTTGAGGGCTATTCTTACCATCTCCGAGTCTGAGATAGTTTCCCCCACCACTATTTACTCATCTTTGACCTGAGCCATTCGAGTCAGGTAGGAAGTTACACCTTCACCTTGGGTCATTTTTACATTGTGTAACTTGTCTTTCAAGGCCATCTTTCGATTCTCGTTCTTTGCCTCGATTAGTTGCTTCAAGGCATCCCACATATCATAGGCAGTCTTCTTCTTTGCCAAATGAGGGATACGATGATCCTTCACCCCATCCAGGATCACCCTCTGAGCTTTGGCTTCTAGAGCATCATGCTTTTCTAAAGCATCTTTTTCTGTGTGCTTCGTCATCACGGTACTTGCAAAACTCTAGATTTCCACTCCTTGAGCATTGCGGTTATCCTTA
The DNA here is from genome assembly GCA_001517045.1 of Pseudotsuga menziesii. NCBI lineage: Eukaryota > Viridiplantae > Streptophyta > Pinopsida > Pinales > Pinaceae > Pseudotsuga > Pseudotsuga menziesii. Next base: position 182,017 of record LPNX010203767.1, on the reverse strand, counting down.
CTTTCCAAGGTATATAATTGGATATTCCATCCAGTCGATCATTGTACCTGATGCTCATCATATGAAGAAAACAACTTACAACCAAAAAAAATTAACTGAAGACAAATCTATCACTTTTTTGAAACTTTAGAGAACACCTGCTTAATTTCTTTTTCAGTATGACTCTATTAAACTGAGATCTGATACCATCAGCTCTGATACCATGAAGAAAATCTGACTTAATAAAATGAAATTGTTCATTTACACATTCTGTCAAACATTTACAGAAACTAGGGTTTTAACTTAAATTTTGGAAAGTAAAACCACACTGCTAAAATGTACTTCAAAATTTATGTCAAATACTGAAACAATCTTTAAGCAGATGAACACAATAATTTTGGTCTAATGACCGGGCAAAACCCCACTGCTTGGGGAAAACCCTAGAAATAAATTTTTAATTAAAGGAGAAAATTTCAGAAATAATTCAACTACACAAATTATTTCTTTTTCAACCCTCACTAGCAAATTTACCCAAACTGAAACAAACAACAATAATACCTCGAAAACTATGCCAACAAACTGCTGTACGGTCACTGTACGACCTCACACGTGTGCTGTACGTAATTGTACTTTCTGCTGACATGTGTGGTACAGATTGTACTTTTTGCTGTTTTTTTGTTGCCTTGAGATTTGTACCAGCCTGCAATTAATGTTGTACAACTTGTCATTGTTGCTGTACTTTCTGCCTCGATTTCTGTGCCTTCACATGTGGCTGTACAGATTGACATGTGCATTAAATTTTGGTTGTACTTTCTACTGAATGCATTGGGAAATGTGCCAAGGTCTTTCTTCTCTCTCTTTTGCTCTTCAGTCTCTCTCTCTCCTCATTAATGGTGAGTGTATTCATTTTGTCTTCTCTCTTTGTTTTATACTTAACTTTTGTAACTACTTTCATCAACTACCTATTCTAGGGTTGAAGATCATTTACAAAATCAAGACTCCACAACTTAACTCACTTTTTAATAATTAATTACTTTAATTAATAAATACATCATTTAAGTGTGACCCACTTTTCTAAAGTATAAAGGCACTTTCACTCTATTTACATAAACGTCACTTTGTTACATAAATACATAAGGACAAATTTTTTTGGTCCCCTCATCACATCCACACCAAAAACATGGGAGGAACCTTCATTTGCCTAGAAGTATAAAGAACTTCTAAAGCTTTCTCCCTCTGTTGTGCAACAGGTTCTCTGTTGTGCAACAGGTTCACTGTTGCTACTTCCCTCATCATTGTAAGCTCGATCTTGAGCTGCCATATTGTCTCTCAAGACAATCTCTACTTCATCATCCACCATCCCAGCTATCCATTTGCATAATACCTGTAATAAAATCAGCAAATAGATATGTAAAACATAGACATTCCATATGTCCATAGTTTTACCCTCATTTTCATACTTTTCAAACTGTTGGACAATATTAAGCAATTGTACCTTTGTTCCAACTGTGCAACCTGCAATTAAACACATATTGTCAGTTTGAAAAACATAAGGCACATCAGCTTCAACTGATGCCTTCTCTTCCATTCTTCCATGCTGATTTGTTTCTACGAAGCAACCTTTGAAATCCTCAATGGACTTCTCATCAACATCCTCATTCTCCTCTGTATACTGATATGAACTATTTGCTTTGTTCATGAGCTTGTCAGCAAACCCTGTGTCAGCATCCTCTTTCTCTTCTTCATTATAAACACCTTGTTGAGGTTCACACATCACGTGAACTTCTTCCTCATTCTCAGCTGCCTCGAGTCTTTCCTCGTTCTTTACCCAAACACTAAGTTTGTGCTTGAGATTCCTGGCACATATCCTCTGTACATGCCATTGTACCCTCCTCTTCAACTTCCATTCATAATACTGATCTCCTGTAGCTTCCTCATGCAACAGTTCGACCACTTTACTAAGCCCCTTCTTTAGCTCAGTAACCTCTTTGTCAAATTCGCTTTGACTCATCCTCTTCACACCACTTGCGCTGGCATCTTCCTTTGTTCTACTGCGGCTTCCTTTTGAACCCTTTAGATGACTTTCAGTAGCCACCTTCCATACCTCCTCCATGAGCTTTCCCACACTCATGATAAATTGCAAACAAGCCTACCCTCTCAACACCTCATCAAGATTCCTCCTGCTTGACCTATTGACATTCTTGGTTCTCCTACAGAACCTTCGAGCACTTCCTATGCTCTCTATAGGCTTGAGATTTGCATTCATTTCCTACAGCACACTGCTGTGAGGGTTCCCATACCACAGTCTCCTTTTCATTCCTCTATTCAAAAATCAACATTCTGAACTCAAATTGCAAATTAATATTGCAAGATTCCTCTCCATAGTGTGCAAATCTTTTTGCACCCGCTCTGATACCAAAAATGGTGCAGGCGGGGTCGACCATAGCCAACCTAACTAGCACCTCCAGGATCTGGTGGGTCTTACAATTAGCAGGACTGCCAAATTTAGCCCTTAGCCAAATTCTGTGCTAGATTTGCCTCCCCGCAATTCGTCTTTCGTATCAAGGTTTTCCGCAACCGCCTTAACAGGCCTTCCCACAACACTGTTTCCGCAACAGGCGTTCTGCAAGCGGGTTGCGGGATGCGCGGCTACCGTTCCAAAGTTGCTCTCCCGCAACGTTTCCTTCGCAATTGTTCTCCTCCGTCAGATCTTTGTGGCCTTCTTCACGACTGTTGATCTTCTCTTTGGTGCGGATCTCACAGACCTTTGTAGATTCGTTATCGCCTTCGCAATTTCCGTTGTGGATCTCTCTTGGATCGTCAGATCTGCGTCTGCGGACTCGATCATCACTGTTTGTTCTCTGCAATAAACTGGTTTAGGCAGAAAACTTGTGCGTTGCACCGATTGATCATGGAATCGATCAATCCAGCGTGCAAACTTGAAGAGTAATTAGCCTAACCTTCCTATGCATGCATCTATGAACTATTTCAACTGTTCAAGCAACGATTTAATGTGTGAATCAACCATTTCACGGAAATACCCAAGTATTCAGAAAATAGCTGAAGTTGGCTTTGCCCAGACACACCGTTCAAACAGTAAATGCATAGAGGCCAATAACTCTGCAAACACACATCTACTCTTCCTATTAAGCAAACATACACGTACACCACTTGGTTCGCCTTCTTCCGTCTTCTCAAAATATTTACAAGCGGAACCAAACGCAAGTCTGTCTGTCTCTCTGCAAATGGGATTCTAACCCAAAATAACAGAACTGAAGAATATAACCCCCTCTACTTCTCTAATCTGTCTATTTAACCTAAACTGTTACCCCCATCCCTGAGTGGTCCTGTAACCTAAAACAAACAACTACCCAGCATGATAAAAATGTCCCTGTCTCAACAAAACAAACTGACTGCGGCTTGATCTCCACGCAGGGAGTCATGATCCACCATCTTGCCCTATCTCGCTAACAAACTATGACTCAACAAAACCAAACCAAAAATATGCCACAACATGTGACCAACTCGTCACATTGCTGGCATGCCACGATGCTCCTGCATCAATTATGCCAGATTCTTTTTCTACTGCACTCTTTACGCTCATATACATCTTAAACATACTTCAAATGCATTTGACTGGTTCTGAAGAAAGTAATCCACATCTTTCGTTAAAAGCCATAGACAAATAAAAAGAAAATTCCAAGTTCCTGCTAATGATGGGTCTGAAAAACAACTGACTTTTGGAAGAACATACACATGCTTTTTCTTTCCTTTAAAAAAATAATAGAAATCGATATGATATTTTATATTAAAAAAGGTCTAGAAAAATCCTTAAACAACCTGAAAAGATACATTGCAGTTCATGACAAAATGTCCCGTCTTGAAGGTGTAGGGTTTTCAAAATATCCTTGATCTTGTACATCCTCGATCTTGTACATCCTCTGTTATTTGGGAGCAGAAGTGAAATCGAGCGGGAGCGAAAAGCGAAATTTTCAAAAGCTTTTGGTTTGGAAGCGTTTTTTATATTCTTTTTATATATTTTGATGCACACATATGTCAACAAATGCATGTAGAATGTTGAATTAGTGATGGAAAGCATAAAAACATGAAATAAATCATAATACCATATAACTTCATTTATCAATCATCGATGATCTAGTAGTGAATTTGTCAACCATAGGTCTAGTATTCATAACATCAACCTTAAAGCTTCAAATTTTCAATATATAAATAAGCTATAAATTGGGGATTCTTCAATAAATAGGCTACAACTAGGGATTATTCAAAAACTAGTTTGGAAGCCACCAATAAATAGGCTATAAACTAGGGATTCTTCAAAAACTAGTTTTGAGGCCACCAACATCAATTTGAACAATCAACGCCACCAACATCAAGGTACATAGAGGGGTTGATGTGTTTGATTAAATGAAAACCCCGTACCGTCATACATGATAGAAACCAATGGAGACATTGCAATCCTGAAATCCTAAAAATTGTTGAATTTTGAATAGGATAAAAAATTATACTTTTTGCATTTGAAGTCCGATGAGGTTGGAACCACTCTCAAACATCCTGAAATAATTAATGATAATGTTAAAAATTTAAGTAGAAGGATAGAAAATGAAAGATACAGAAAATGCCAACTTTTAATGTTACCATTTTATGATCTGGCTACTGATGATTACTAAGGTTAGGTTTTTGCTATTAGAGTAGGTTTCTCCTCCTTTAAATAACATTAGTATGGACCTAGGGTTAGTTACCCGCCACCCATCACTTAGCTTTTTTTTTTAAGAAAAAATGAAAAAACAGGAGGAAGAGTTTTTTTTGCAAGGAAGCGAGCTTCCTGGAAACACTCCCATATGGAAGCGTTTAGGAAGCGTGCTTCCCCAGCGCTTCTTGGACGCTTCCTTCAGAAGCAAGCTTCGAGAGCAGGGGTGAGGTGGGGGGATACACTTCCATGCAACATAATGTACATTGACACAAAATATTGAAAGTCCCAAGTTAACCTACTACTACTGTAACTCCTAACAAACTGACCCAGTAAGAAAACATAGCGACAATACATAAAAAGAAGCAAAATGATCAGACCCATGGTGTCCTTAGACCATTAGATTGTCTTCCTTCCAACATCGACAAGCTTGAATCCTTGAACTTGGCCAATGCGGTTCATTGAACAATTTCAATATCTAGCTGCGTTGAATTCGATGACTCATCTCCACATTATTGATGTCCATCGAACTCTTGAAGAAGAGAGTGATGAATTTCACTGTCCAAAGCCAATTTTGCCAACCTTTCTACCTTGGTATCAACCGTAGCCTACAAGCGGGTGTGATTTGGTCTACCAACTCAAGATGATAGCTTAAACGCTAATGCTTGCTCCACACTATCCATCTGTGCTTTCAGCTTGCGAAGGGTTTTCCTTAAGCCTGTAGTTTTCTGTCTAGACTGTCTTACATCACACCCATAGTCCACTGCTTTCTCCATTTTTCTTCTTGGTGCACTCAAAGGAGGCTTGTTCCAATTGCCTCTTGTCAACTTTTGGTGGCGCGAACAGTTTGGAATAATCCCACCGACACGACGAATGATGGCTCTGTACAACATCCAAACCTTAACCCAAGCTGAATCAAACATCTCATGGGGATTCGAAGGCACAATGTAGAATGATGCCTTTCTTGCTCGAATTACATGATCTGAGATTTGCATTCCCTCATCCGAATTCATAGCCATGTGACGGGGGATTTACATGCACTTAACACATCGAGTTTTCTTTTTAAATTACTTGATAGTTTTTGAAATGTTCTTCATCCATGGTTTTTATGAAATTTTGTGGATTTGCCTTCAAAGTCATTTTCTATGGAGTCCACCTCCTATTTGGTGGCTTGGAATTTTGTATTAGTACTCCTTTGTCCGACTTAACTACGTCATTAGCAAGCTTATCGACTAGACGATTGTTATGGCGTTGAATATGTAGGAAGTGTTGCCCTAAAACATTTCGAGAATTACTAGCAATTCCACTGAAAAGTCGATTTTGCATCTTATTTCTAACGCGGATGTTTGATTAGGTGAAGAGAATCACCAAAGATCACGAGCTAAGTAATTCCGAGAGTTTTGACAATATTGGACTCAAGGTTTAAGGCATATATTTTAGCATAGGTGTTAGTTGTGGTCCCTAGCCCCCATGAATACCGAATCACCTCTATTTTGTTGAGATCAATAATACCACTCTTGCTACTGCCATCCCTGAAGAACATATGCATGTTGATAAGCAAACTTCAATTGTTTTTTCAGACTTGCTCATATATCTGACCTTGGAAGAACATGTGCTTGTTGATAGCAAATCATTTCTTTTTGTAAGTCTCAAACCAATAACCATTGCCCACCCTTGATTTTGAAATAACTTGGTTTAGATCTAATTCTTCATCCATCATCGCATCCTTATTAACAATGATGTGGTTTGTGCAAGATTCTGGAAGCCTATGATCCTTAGCTAGATCAATAATGAACATGTTGATGTTTGTAGCTCGGATTGGAACTTTTGCAGAGGTTAAGTGTCAAACGTGTGTGTCAAATGTATTTTGTAATTCACTTTATTTATAAAGTGAAAGTCTTTTAATTAGCTGTTGAGTCTAATAAAGTGTATTTTTAATACTCGAGTGATTTAGACTAATCTCAACCGTAAATCTCATTGAGATATTAGGATTTAAACTAAAGTATAAAGGCAAGTCAAGATAGAGGGTTAAGACACATTTATTATTCACTGAAAATACAATTGGGCATTAGAATTAGAGCACTGGAGAGGAACCCAGATCAACAAGTAGGCATTAGGTACAACAATTTTGTATAGGTGTATGGATTGATACAAGAGAAGAGATTTGTACAGTCATATGGATCCGTATGGAATTCTGTACTATTGTACGGATAGATCCATACAACTGTATGGAACAAGTCTATACAGTCATATGCACACTTGTACAACAAGGTAGGAAGCATCGATTTGTTTTCTCGGTTTTGGAGGTTAGTTTTCCTCATCAAGGTGTGCAGATTTTGTCCTATTTGAGTGTAACGTACAGTTGTAAGTTTTTGCAGTTGTGGAGGTTTCCTTGTAAGCCTAAATCTACTAATGAAAGATTGATTTAAAGGAGTAAATTATTTGTGTAATACATTTTTTACTTCTGCTATTAATTTTCCTACTATATGTGTGAATATTGTTATGTTAATAATTTACTTTTTGAAAATTAAAGTTTATTAATTTGAGAACATAAGGACGATAGGTTCAAGGATAGGTTGGACAGTGCTTTGAATTTTCTAGTATGGAAAGTTAGGTTAACTCTTCTATTAGAAGAAAATGACCTCTTGGACATTGTCAAGGATGTGGTAGCTTTGTAGATAGATCCAAAACTCTTGGCATCTCACACGAAGAAAGGAGCGAAAACCAAGCAAATGATCATGGATGCTATATAAGATCATCTGATCCCTCATATATCCGAGAAGATGACACCGAAGGATATGTTCGATGCTCTGGTTAGCCTTCCTAGAGCAAGAACATGAACATGAAGATGATACTGCACAAGCTCAAATTTGTGGAGATGATTACATTGGACACCGTTGCCAATTATTTGATGAAGGTCATCCAGGCTCGTGATCAACTTGTAGTAGTTGGGGTTCCCACCTCAATGGGAAACATTTGTCTAGGCAGTTTGTGCCTGAGAAAACCTTTCCTTTTGGGAAAGATTGTGGGATGATTGTATTCAGGAGGAAACTCAAACGGAGTCAAAGGCTAGTAGACAGGGAAGTGACAATGACCATGCTCTCATTGGTCAAACAAAGAAGGGCACAGGTAAACGACCTGGCAAAGGTAAGGTGAAGAGTGAGGGGTCAACCTCACAACTAGGGAAGAAGGATTTGAGTAAAATCAAGTGCTTCATATGTCAAAAGAACGACCATTATGCATCATATTGTTTGGAGAAGAAAAAAGGTATAGGCAAGCAACAACACCAAGTAGAAGCCTTAACTGAAACTTAGATGAACGAGTTTTCCTCCAAGTTCGAGAAGGATTTCTCGATGGTGTCTTGCCTCTCTTCCAACACAATTTCTTAGAACGTGTGGTATGTGGATAATGAAGCATCGAGACATTGACATCAGCTTGAGAACTATTTTCAAGTCTAATAGAGCTTGTCTTCGGAGTTCAGGTCGACCTTGGTGATGGTGGCAATTTTCTAATAGTAAGTGTTGGTACCATTCCTTTTTGAATCCAATCAGGTAACTCATTAGACTTTGATGATAATGCATTATTTGTTCCAAGTCTCAAGAAGAATATGCTTTCAGTTTTGGTAATGGAAGATAAGGGCTATGCAGTAGAGTTTAAGATCCAACAAGTCCTCATTAGACTGAAGGAGTCTAGCGCAGGATCAACTTAGGTGATTGGGATTAGGGAAGACAATTTGTATAGGTTACAGGGTGAAGTTGTTCGAGCCCTAGTTCATGGTACATATAACTTGTGCAATTTATGGCACAAGAGAATGGTGCACCTCCATCATTGAGCACTACCAATTCTAAGGGAGATCGTCACAGGTCATCTAGAATTTAGCATTAAGTAGCAAGGTGTATGCAGAGGGTGCGCACTTGGCAAGCATGCCAAAGTTGCGCATTTGGCATGCATGCCAAGGTTGCTTTCCCAAGCAATGAGCATAGATCTAAGGGGTTTCTAGATTTGGTGTATTCAAATGTGTGTGGACTGATGTCAGTAGCATCAATCACATGAAGCATGCTCTATGTTTCTCTCATTGATGACTTCTCTCGCAAAACATGGATCTACTTCTTAAAGATTAAGGCTAAAGTATTCAACAGGTTTCAGGAGTTCAAGGCTCTTTTGGAGAACCAGATAAGGAAGAAGATCGACGTTTTGAGGTCGAACATTGGAGTGGTGTATACCTCCAATGATTTCAAATATTTCTACAAGGATGTAGAAATCAAGAGGGAGTTCATTGTGCCCTACAACTTAGCAGAACAAGGTTGTAGAGTAGAAGAACTAATCCTTCATATGGGTTGCTAAGGCCATGATACGTGACCGGGCCTTACCATTTTTTTATGGGCAGAAGCATGCAATGCAATAGTCTACATCCAAAACAGGTGTACTGATAGGATTTTGGGGGACAAGACACCAGAGGAGGCATTCACTGGAGTGAAGCTAGAGGTGAGTCATTTCTGCATCTTTAGTTGTCTAGTTTACATCAATATACTAGTGGAGAAGAGGACCAAGTTGGAACCCTCTAGCAGGAAGGGTTTGTTTGTTGGCTACATTGAGAATCCAAAGGTTTACAAGATCTATATTCTAGGGGAGAGAGACAATTGGAAGCAAGGACGTAAACTTTGAGGAAGATTTTCCATCTAAGAAGCCTCATGAGCTATTCTAGTAATAGAGGATGATGAGTAGGAAGCTTTGAAGGTTGAGCCAAGGTCACCAACGACTTCTAGTTCAGGGCAACAACCTTCAGGTGTAGAGGAGGAGCCACCAACTCCAATCAATTTTGTGAGGAGACCTTGATTATTCACATGGAAATTGAGAGATGCTCGCATGTTGAGGCTCCTAGGAGCTCATTTAGGGAGCATACCTCCAAAGAAGTTTCCAAACTACATGTCGTTGATGAGCAATATCATATATTTCGAGCCTTCCAATTTTCAAGAGGTAGCATACCAATAGGTTTGGAGGGATGCCATGGTGGATGAGTACACCTCCATCATGAAGGATGATGTTTGGGATATTGTGCCTAGATTGAGGTGAAATCAATAGTGACTTCCAGATGGTTCTATAAGATTAAGCATGCGGCAGAAGGTAGCATAGAGAAGTACAAAGTGAGGTTTGTGGCGAGAGCGTTCTCCCAAAAAGAGGGAGTGGACTATGATGATACTTTTTCTCTAGTTGCTAGGTACACTTCCATTACAACAACGATGTCTTTAGTATCCATTATCGGATGGAGGATACATTAGATGGACGTGAAGATAACTTTTCTTAATGGGATAATTGAGGAAGAAGTGTACATCGAGCAATCTCAAGGATCTGAGGTCAATGGGAAGGAGTACCATGTTTGTAGGCTGAAAAAGGCCTTGCATGGACTCAAGTAGGCACCGCTGGCATCTTATTCCAGGATCGATGGATACTTGTAGAGTATGGGTTTCACCAAAAGTGAAGCATATCCCAACTTATATTTCATATTGTTGAGGTTGATCTGCTCATTTTGGTACTATATGTAGATGACTTGTTTCTTACAGGTTCACAGAATCTCAGCATAGGGTGCAAAGCAGATATGACTTCTAAGTTCAAGATGAAGGAAATTGGCATGATGCATTACTTATTAGGGTTGGAGGTTTGGTAGAGACCAGGGGAGATTTTTCTTGGTTAGGGTAAGTATGCAGTTAAGGTCTTGAAGAGATTTTGGATGGAGGATTTCAAACCCATGGCCATGACTATGATCACTAATATGAAGAAGGTCATTACTGAAGATTTAGATATGGTGGATCCCTTGTTGTGCCTACAACTCATAGGTTTCTTGATGTATTTGATCAACACTAGGGCCGATATATGTTTTGTAGTGAACACCTTGAGCCAGTTCATGGTGGAGCCAAGGCAGGAACATTGGGTAGCAACAAAACATGTGCTCAGATACTTGAGGGGAACAATGTAGTATGGGTTGAGATATCTTAGAGATGGTGAGGTGAAGTTACATGGGTATACAAACTTAGATTGGGAAGCCAGTGCATCGGATTGGAAGATCACCTCAAGATGTTGCTTTAGCTTGGGATCAACGATGATATCTTGGTTTTGTTGGAAACACACTTCTGTGGCACTCAACTTAGCAAGGCAAAGTATATGGCAATTAGTACGACTAGTTGTGAGGCCATCTGGCTTCTCAAGTTACTAGCTGGTTTAATTGATCAAGAGTTAGATCCCACATTGATTTACCGTGATAATCAAAGTTGTATCAAACTCTCTGATAATCCAGTTTTTCATGACAAATCTAAGCACTTTGAGATCATATATGACTTCATTTGAGACAATATTTAGAAGGGAGTAATGAAAGTTCAATATGTACCCATAGATCAATAGGTTGTTGATATTTTGACCAAACCCCTAGCAAAAGGGAAATTTGAAGCATTCAAAGACAAAATTGGATTGGTGCAAAATTTCTTCCTTGTTAAGAGGGAGTGTTGATGTTTGTATCTCTGACAGTAACTTCTACATAGGTTTAGTGTCAAACGTGCGTGAAGTCGAATCTATTTTGTAAGTCAAATCTATTTTGTAATTCACTTTTTTTATAAAGTGAAAGCCTATAATTACCTGTTGAGTCTAATAAAGTGTAATTTTAATACAATACTGATTTAGACTAATCTCAACTGTATATTTTATCGAGAGTCTAGGGATTTGGTAGATTAGGGTTTTAACTAAAGTGTAAAGGCAAGTCAAGGTAGAGGGTTAAGGCACATTCAGTTTTCACTCAAATGACAGTTTGGTCGAAAGGTATAGTAATTCATTTGTGGAGTAGAATAAGTGCATCGAAGAGGAGCCTAGATTAGCAAACCGGTAGATAGATTTCAACGAGTAGGTAGCAGGCACAACACTTTTGTACAGTCGTATAGACTGGTACCACAGTTCTGTATAGTCGTACGAATCGGTACGAAATTCTGTACCATCATATGGACAGATCCATACAACCATACAAAACAGGTTCATATAGTCATACAAATAGTTGTACAATAAGGTAGGAATCAACGGGTTGTTTGGAAGGCAATTTTCCTAAGTAAGGTGTGCAAATTTTCTCTATTTGAGTGTACCATACAACAATATGTTTTTGCAGCTATGGAGGTTTCCTTGTAAGCCTAGATCTATAAATGAAAGGTTGATTTGAAGGAGTAAATTACCTGTGTATTGTGTTTTTTTGCTTCCGTTGTTCATTTTCCTACTATATGCGTGAATACTGTTATGTGAAGAATTTTCTTTCTGAAAATTAAAGTTTATTAATTTGAGAACATAAGGACGTGATGCAGGAGCATCCTGCTCTCCATTCAATTTTTAGGCTCAATGTTTGATCAGGCCTAGAAGGGGTTTTCATTTCAGAATTGATAGTCTTCAAACTATCACACTGTAAATAAACATATGTTTTATTTGATTCTAGATAGATGGTGAGTCACTAAGAGGATGAGTGAGTCATTGGGTCATTTGCTGAATCATGTAACAAAGTGCTCAATTAGTGGCAACGCGTCATAGGATAGGTTTGATAGTTTGAGTTAATTAAGCATGTTGTTGAGTGTATTGAGGATCTGAACCAGAATGGTTCATAAACCCTGTTGTATATATATATGTAATCCTGCAAGGCATAGGATAATATACAGAGATAGACAGGAGGAGGAGAAGTAGCCAGAACAGAGTAAATCTGGCTCAAGTAAGGCCAATCAAAGATATATCAGGCCTAAGGAGATCAAAACGCAGGTTTTGAGACGGTTTGTATGTACAGTTTCATTGTGTGAATGAAATAAGCCTATTTCGACGTAACCTCTGTGTATAAATTCAATTCTGTTTGAGTGTGTGATTTCATGAATTGAATGTTTATTTAAATCTCTGTTAATGAGCGATAAGCCTGTGTGTGAATTAGGGCTTCTGAGAGGGAATGAAACAAAGATCGATTGATCGATTCTCTGATCAATTGAAGGGGGAATTAGGTGAACAATCCATTAAGGATTTCGTGGATGAAATGCTTGTGCAGAGTAACCTTGTTGCAGGTTTTTGGATCTACAGATCGATCACTGCAAGGATCGATGAAAACGGAGATTTAAGCCTGTGTAGGCTTGGATAGTCGAGATCGTGGAAGGAGCAAATCCACGGCTGAAAATTGACTCTGCAAATAGAGGATGCGCCCAAGTTAAACCTAAACCAATCAGAGCGTACTATGGAGATAGACCTTGACCGAAGATCAACGGTTGTAATTAAGTTCCGCAGCAAAAAGGACGTAGATCCGCTAGTTCCACACTTAATCAGAGATCAACAACCAGAAAACATTCCGCATGCGATCTACGGTTGAGGACAGATTTGCATCAAAGTACAAATTGTCGGTCAAGATCCAACCCACAATAGATCAATGGTTTAGGAAGAGGCTTGTGGGAACAGAAAGGCGGAAATTCAAAAAGTTCAAGAATTTGGAAAGTTGACAAGCCGAGTTCTGCTTTCCGCTAAAGTGTGGAAGGAGTTGTTTGGTCCGCTAAAGTTCGGGAACCAGAAAAGTGGAAAGGTGCATGCGGAAGTGCGGAAGTGTTGGAGTTCGAAAATTGGAAATGTGAGTTTTCCGATTACCGCATTGCGGAAAAGGTGAATGCGGGGGTTGCTTGTTCACAAATTCCCACTTCATGCCCGGGAATTTGTGCAAGGCGGTATTTCAACAACTCATCCCCCCTGTCATTTCCTTTCCACATAACTTGCAAGTCAATTTTTGCCTATTAAACCCTTGCAAGGGCTGACCATATTGATTTTTCGCACAACAATGATTCAACGTGGGGCAAAGAAAAATGGAAAATGAAATTTATATTCAAGCTTGAACAATGAAGATAGTAGATAGTAAAATGCATTGAATTTGCCCCACTCCCCCCCAAAAAAATAAAAAATAAAGATGCTGCAAATAACAAAATAGTCATAGATTTTGCATAAATGGTAGTAGATCTCTCTTTAAAATTTGGCAAGAAGAGGGAACATTGATGAGAACCCTAAACCTATAAAAAATTTACCAAAAAAAAAGATGAGCAAATGGTTACATGATGATATACATACCTGCAAATTGGGAAACCACTGATGGGAATCAATCCCCAATCCACAGTAACTTGGTGATGGTTGATTTAAACACAATGAATCTATTCCTTGGCTCCAAGAAAAATGATAGAAAGGTCCTTTGCTCTCCAAACCCCTCAACTAGCAAACAAAGTAAAAAAATGGTTTATATGCCGAACTGTCCACGGCCTCGGCGATTTTTTCTATCGACTCGTGATGTTTTCCCTAAAAATTGGCAAAAATCATGTTTTTTTAATCGGTGATATTTTGTAAAAATCACGATTTTTTTATCGGCGATATTGCCTTCGAAATCGCGATATATCGGCGATATCTTCCACACTGGTTTCCGGGGTCGTTGTGTCTCGTGTTGGATACTTGTATTTCTGTGTCCTCCGTCCCATGTTCAGGTGTATTTGCCTACTTTTAATAGAACATCATGTGGAATTTTCTTTGTGATCTGGTTTGTAGAAATCAAATTTTTATTGAACTAGGAATTTAAAGAACATTTTGGAAAGTAAAGTTCTTATTACCTACCAACTTTATCATTACATTACCACAGCCCTCGACTACATGGGAGCTGATCACCTAAGACAACTTTTTCTGTCCTAGTTTCCTAGACCTTTCTTCCACAAAAGAGACAAATCGTTCCTTCTTATATGCTATATGCTTCGTGGTCCTTGTATCAAAGCACATATCATCAGGTGATCTACCTCGGTCCTGCGAAGCAGCGAAATTTCAAATGTAACAAGATTTCATGCCATCTTGCACCTGCTGAACAAAATTATCAGCAACTGAAATTTTAATTAGCATCAGTGGCTCACAGTTGACATCATAATTCTTCTGTTGATCTGTATTTGTCTGATGTCTAGTGACCTTCTCTGTGACAGTTTTGAGCAGTCCTCTGTACTCGAAGGTTGTGATTTTATATTTCCTGTCACATTTTTGAGCAGTCCTCTGTACTTGAAGGTTGCAGTGATTTATACTGCCATTGGCATTTAACTTTTGTGGATCAGATGCCATAATGTTTTGCGAACTCACCATTTAGAAAAAAAAATTCTGATCCCTGGAACTTCATTTTTTTTAAATTACCTCCTTCAGTGTTATATCTCTATTTTCAAACTTGGTAACATTTCCTTCTTCCTCTCGCATTGCTTCTTCCAGCAATCGACAAAACACTTCCCAGGACAATAGCTGATACAATAGCTTTTCATTAGTAAGCCTTGAAAAAATTCATTGTTATCAGTCATATGCTTGTCACCATTTTGAACTTCTCTATGTTCATATCTCAGCATTGAGCGTACCATGTTATTGTAGGTTGAGGCTAGTAGTTGCATATAAGGTATGCAATTTTACCCTGCCATTTTCTTGAAGGCATGGAAAAGAGGAATTGGCCTCCAGTCGGCCTTTCTTGAGACATACTTTCAGTGTTTAAGATGGTTAATTTCTATTACTAAACATTGTGGATAATCATATATGCTTATCTAGTACATTTATTAATGTTTTTTGTGTTATACAAGACTGCTTGCAGCTTTTAAATTTGTCCTTCTGTTGCCTGACGTGCAGGAGCCGTGGTTGATAACACTGATATTTTTTCACATTATTCTACTGATTTTGGCCATTACAACTAGAAAGAACAGCAATTTTCAGATGGGTTTGTTCTTGGCTGCTCGTAAGTTAGATAAATACATCCTTTGCCTTGATCTGCTTTTAGCTCTTTGGATATGAACTTTTTGTATTTTTATGTTATTTGTATATTTTACTGTTAGTTAATTCCATGTTTATGATGTTGTAATTTGGTCTAACTGTCAATAAAATATCATGGTTCTGAGGAAATTCAGTTCTTGATTATGTGGATATTGTTGGTACTTTTTACTCAGGTTTTAACTGATGTCGTAGTCAACTTTTAAGCCAACTATGTGTTTAAACCTGAAGATTAAGCCAGTTATTTGTAGTTGACATCAATCACTAATTAGTTTGTACACAGAATTGATTCGTTTATGTTCATGTATTTTGCAATCTATTGTCGATGAAAATTAATGGTAGCTATTGACTAGATCATCGTATGCACATGGGATTGGTCTTCTTTTATATTACTTAAGAATGCCTATTTGAAGCTTTGGTTTGAAGTTGATGATGCATATCAATAGCATTTTGAGCTTAATAACAGTGGTATAACTTTATTTTCATGTGGTTTGCCATTTATTATGGCATGAAAATCAATGGCATATAATGATGTACCAGCATATGTTCTTGGTTCTATTTGATCGCATTTAGTTGAGGAAAATGATTTTAATGTCATTCTTTTTATTGGTTACAGAAGTCATGAGATTATTATTATAACTTTATTTTTATGTAGTTTGCCATTTATTATGGCATTGAAATCAATGGTATATAATGATGTGCCGGCATATGTGCTTGGTTCTATTTGATCGCATTTAGTTGAAGAAATTTATTTTAATGTCATTCTTGTTGTTGGTTACAGAAGTCATGAGATTATTATTATAACTTTATTTTTATGTAGTTTGCCATTTATTATGGCATTGAAATCAATTGTATATAATGATGTGCCGGCATATGTGCTTGGTTCTATTTGATCGCATTTAGTTGAAGAAATTTATTTTAATGTCATTCTTGTTGTTGGTTACAGAAGTCATGAGATTTTTTTTTACTTGTTTCTAGTTATCCCAACATTTGCACCCTTCCTCAATTTGGGAGATTTTACAATCATTGTAACCAGCTTACAACATTCAATCGGAGCACTCTGCTAAGGTGCCACAAGTTGCTTTATCTATTTCACCAAAGTCGTCCAGGACTAGCACTTGGTCCCAACCGCTGTTGCAAGTACATGCACACAACAAGCATGTGCACAAGTACGAATGCCATTGGAGAGACCTGAACCCTGGTGGGGGTGATGTCAACAACTGACTTTCACTAACCTGACAAGCCACCATTGACATCCTGAGTGTTTTTTTTGGGTAAGCTAGTGCCTACATAGTTTTGAACCAGTGACCAACCAGTGACCTCTCACAAGGATTGCCTTAACAGTACACCCATTCACCATCTATTCTACGCCCCATGGGCTACATCATGAGATTATTTATAAGAGGTTCATTGTAGACATTAAGACAAGTGGATGGGTTCATGAACTAATGAATTCCAACATATCTTTTGTGTAAGTCAGACATAACCACTCAAATATCATATGATAATTTCTTTTTCTTGACTTATCTTGGTTATCTAGCCATATTTGAGCACACTGTTCCTCTTTAATGCTGGTGTTAGGTGATAAGTAGCCGAATAACAAATCCCAAGGGTTAGATCAATCAATTGAACCATCTGCCCAATGGATGTTGCTGATGGGGAGGCCATAGGTCACATGTTCATTTCTAGTTGAGTTTCTCAGGGTTACTTACCACTGTTTTGGCTGGCGATTGTGCCAGCTTCTATCTGGACATTTTGGAAAAGAATGGGGGATACCGCGAGGTTTTCCTTGGAAATAAAGCAGCCAAAGAATAAATATATAAATATTTGGAGAAACTGGCTGTTTTGGTCACTACCTAGATCCGCAAGAGACTGCAGTGACACATGATTGTGGAAGTGAAATAGATAAATAATTAGGGGTACAATCGATTGTGCCAGCTTCTATCTGGATATTTTGGAAAAGAAGGGGGGATGCCGCGAGGTTTTCCTTGGAAATAAAGCAGCCAAAGAATAAATATATAAATATTTGGAGAAACTGGCTGTGTTGGTCACTACCTAGATCAGCAAGAGACTGCAGTGGCACATGATTGTGGAAGTGAAATAGATAAATAATTAGGGGTACAATCATTTATATCATGTCTTGCCCCATATGAGGAGGGATGCACAATTATGACACAAAGTAATATATGCTAGAGTGCATAGGGCTGAAATTAAACAATAAAGAATTTATTTGTTTAAAAACAATAAACAAATTATGTTGAAGTAACTTAACTGTCGGTATGAGCAATTAACCATATACCAAAAAACAACCCATATGCATTCCATGAAGGTGCAAGGGCAAAGACTTCAGATATAAGCTCCATTGGGGTTCATATCTGAGTTACACTGAAGTGGAAATGGAAAACATATATGGAAATAGGGGGAGAAATTGATATGCCAAACTCTTCTTGAGGTTCAAGTTAGTAGGCAAGCAACACTAACTCACTGAGTTCACACCTATGCCCTTACAAACCCTTAGCTTGCATTGAATGGAGAACCTACAAAAAATGGGAGGAGGTAATGTTATTGCAAGTTGCTCAACTGCCCATGCAAGTGAGAAATTAACTATGAGGCATCAATGTTACAAGATATCTTTAAACACCATCATGAAGTAATTAATGAACTAGACGGACTTCCACTTGAACATAAATCCACCAAATATTAGACTCTATAGGTACCCTTACCAATAGAAGATAGGAATTGAGAGGTTGATTCAGTTGTTGAAATAATACAAAGCCCTTACTTATTGTCCATGATATTTATCTAGAAGAGGACTATTTCCATCTATCTTTAGAGCTTAAGAAGTTAGAAATCAATTTCAATGAACACTAGAGGCTTTGCATATTCTCAAGGGTAACTTCCACATGATGAAACACGAAGAGGGTTTAATGCAAATAGGAATGGAAGGCAGCTTCAAACCCTCAAGCAAACGATTGTCCAATGTTGATTTCTCTCCAACAATAAAAGTTCTTGGAAAGTATTGGGTATAAGTGTGCTTAGGGGGAGGCCCAAGAGGCATTATTTTTAAGTTTTGAGGCTCACTTTTAGGATTAGGGCTAGTGTATATGCATTTAGAGTTCCTTTTCCTTATTTTTTTTTCTTTTAATTTCTTTCAGTATTTTCACGTTGAAATGTCATTGCTTGTGCTTGAAATATTTTAGTTGAAACGTGTTAGGTGAGGGATGAAATGTTTTAGTGGTGTTGACTGCATTTCCCCTTTCCAGTGTTCGAAATGGGGACTAGTGTTTTAGGGGACCTCTAGATGCATTTTCAATAACTTAGGTTCAGATTAATGCTAGTACAAACTACAAAATTGAGTTGAGGTTGTAGAATTGCGAATATGATGTTGTGAGCTTAGATCCTTGTGGAAGAAAGATGTATAGTTAGCCTTGCAAGCACATAATAACTTAGAACACTTTGAGATATGCATCTTGCTAAGAGTGTGTCCAATGATGCAAATTACATATTTATCCAAGATGAGGATGATCAAATTGTGAAACGAGGCATTGTTTAACAATTGATCTCGTGCATAGTTAACGGGTATGATTGTTTCTCGTATCTTAGAAATCAAGTCGGCCATGGTGTTTGTTGAATTGGTCATGTTGAACACATTTATACAAGATTGTGGATTGTTCTTTGGATCCAAGATGAGATGCTAATCATGTTGGTCACTACAAAGACCACGTCCTTCTTGGACTTGAACTTGTCGATATTTTGCACAAAGGGGTGTTCATTGTCAAAAAATCGAGGTCAAAATTGATGTATTGGTGTAATTTGATTTTGTACTTGAGGACTTAATTTATTTCAATCTCCTTGATGTCTAAATGATACATAAGAGTATTGAACTCACTAAGCTAGTAATTGACTAATTGATCACGACATCGGTATAGTTGTTCCATATCATGTATCAATTGCCATAATACCTCAGTGGGTAGTATTTGTTGAGAATTGTTTTCATGATGTTTCCTTGTGTAATTTTAGTCTCACTGCACTCTTTGTAGTGTTGGCTATGAGCTTCACACTGATGTTTTGTGCAACGAGGTTTATTTCCATGGCCACAATCTTGGTCTTTATTGCATCTCAGAAGTCCTAACCTCAAAGTAAGTCTAGAGAGTGGAGAACCACTCATTGAGGGCTTTCAATTGATCTTTCCCTTTGAACATTATAATATGATGGTTGAGCTTATCCTTGAAGGGACGACCCCTACATAACAAGTGTGCCTTAGGGTATTAAGTTTTATAAACAATATGCACACTAGTTGACATTTTTCTTGTGATGCTTCGAAAGTGTTTCATTAATTATCCATTGGATATTGCTTGCATTAGGGCTTATAAAGCTGGTGGACGGAGTTTTATTGACCATATTAGATTGCATTGTGTAACATAAGGTTGGAACGCAAAGTTAGTTCGACATCCTGGATCTAATAATTGGTCTAGTAATGGTTTCAACTTCCCAATATTGTTTTTGGATCAATCACTTGCAATGAGGATGAAGCAACAAGATGAGGTGTCTTGCTTTGATACTAGCGTTCGGGATCCCAATAGGTCAAGGATAGTAGAATTTGTAACATGCGCTATAGTCCACTGTAAGGGATTATGGCTTGCGAAAATAAAGGACATACTCTAGTTCAAACATAAACCAACGCAATACGAGATTATTGTGATAGTTTCTCAGAAGCTAAATCGATAAACAAATGTGTGAAAGTGACTATATTAGTCTTGTCGAAAGCTACTATATCAACGAAAGTATGCATGGTTGTTGTTAAATAGGAAGCACAGTATCGGTCTACATGTTGTAGAACTTTCATAAACCCATAAACAATTTTTTAAGCTACTTATTTGTCTTCTTGAGCAATTAACTATAAACTAGTGAGCAACCAATAAGCATTCCTTAAAGGTGCAAGAACAACGAATCTCAAATATAAGCTCAATTGCAATACACATTAACATTGGTACAAGCTACAAAATTTAATTGAGGCTACAATGTTGTGTGCTTGGTTCCTTTTGGGATTAAGGATTTAGAACTAGCCTTGCAAACACATAATGTCTTAGAAAATTCTAAGATCTACTATTTGCTAAGACTGTGTACAATGATACAAATTACACGTTTATATAAGGTGAGGATGATTGAATGATTAATTGAGGTGGTCCCTAAGGGTCGGCCTTAGGTATAACAAAGGAGGACATTATTGCCTTGCTCTCTAAAATCAGGTCAACCATGCTTTATGCTAAATTGGTCAAAGCACTATGTTGAGTGGGTAACTTCAGTTGACTTGGTACACTTTGATTACTTGTGATGGCATTTCTGTGGTCCTTCTGAGTCATGAAATGGTTCTTCAATCAATTGTTGAGTTGGTATGGTGAGATGGTTGTTGATTTGTTGCGAAGTAATCTTGGTAATCTCATAGGCAATTTGGTATGAAGAGAGTTTGGTGTTGTGTTGGTGACAACACTTGTGGATGTTGGCACACTAGGATGAGTGATGCTCTTGATGCAAAGGATGTTTGGCTTGATGACGCTTGTTGATGAAATCTTGGTGCATAGTAAAACTGCATTGGTGCAAGTTGATATTGCCCTTGTGGTGGGATCAAGATGAACAAATTACAAAGCAAATCCATTATGCAAATTATGTTTGGGTGGAAGAGTGCATGTTTTTTTAGGTTTGCGTGTTTATAAGAATGGACTTAGAATAAACCCCTTTAAGGCTCGAGTGAAACTTAGGTTTATTTCAAAAGAATTGGGTACGGTGCTGGGATCTATGTACTTGCAAGGCCTTTGAAGTGGGATTGTCTTGCTTAAGGTACACCCTAACTATTTGGGGTGTAGGAGGTAATATATTCCTTCCATTTTCATCATTGTTTAACAATGGAAAATAGGGGGCAAATATACCTTGAAAGAGTCCAATTTTTAATGCATACATGCTACAATTTAATGTGGTATACTCTGCCTTATTTATTGGAACAATGCGTGCTATAAATGGAAGGCTTAAAGGATATATCCTCCTAAGATATAGGAAACTCCATAGTTCCCTTTAAGATAAGTAGAAAATAGATGTTGATATAAAGCCCTTGATCAAACTTGAAATGAGTGAGCCAATTCAAAGTGAGTGGTTAAAGGAGGGTTCCTTAGATATTATGGATGGATAGATTCAAGCCTTTTTTGAGTGTCGTTGCTTTTGTCTTTTAGGTCATATTTCTCTAGGTTTGTAGATTGCTCTCCATAGAAAAATGCTATCTTTTGTTAGAGATTCTTTGTGGATTGTTCACTAAAGAAGAATGCGATATTTTGTTAGAGATTCTTTGTGATGTCGTAGATGTTGTTGACCCCTCTATTATTTTCGTTTGATTACTATAGTATTCTCCTTTTTATAAAGTTGTATGTTTGCTTGTTTAAAACATGTATGCTAATATTTATTGGACACCTTTTGTTCATGCAATATTTTGGAGGACACTAATAAGAGATTGACTGCACCATTTTTGTCTTTCCAAGCAACACCTCGCAGGGAAACCCTCATGCACTACTGCACATTTCATGGATGGTACCAAATGTAAATCTATTGATGCTAATTATGACCCTAACTCAATAGGGATATTGAGTGAGGCATGCAACACATGGAATCCCATGGGATCGACCTTGAGACCTCTTGCGTGAAGCTCAAAATACTCAACCACTTGAGCTGGCCCACCGAGCCAAGGATTTCCCCTATATTGCCTAGGGTCATAATATTAAGATGTCCATTTGCAACCACCACCAAACTCGAGCTATATATATGTTGAATTCAAAGCTAGAGATGGTAACACTCTGTTGAAACTTGATACACTATTTTCTACTTTTTATCTTTTATTTTAAAGGTTCAATGAGGTTGTGGAACAATAAGTGCAATGCTCACTAGTGACATGTGGGTTAAATAGAAGCAATGGAGTTTTGATGTTGTTATCAATGTTGACAAATAAATGTTGGATGTCAATAATACTTCGATTCAAAATTCATTGTTGCTATAAAATTAATGATAAAACATTGTAGATAGGATAAGATAAATATCTAACAAATGACCACAATAGTAGGTCAATGGGACAGAGAAGTACAACCATTGCAAATAATATTGTGTAAGCGAAAGAGAAACTCCTAGAACCCTAATCTAGAAAATAAAAAATCCAAGAATCTAGACAATAGTGTTAAAAAATAATACAGATACAAAGTAATACCCATGTTAAACATAAAATGTGGATGTCAAGTCACTTCAGAGCTAGAAGCAGAATGAGAAGAGGAAGAAGAACTCAGTGAGTCATTGTTTGTAAAGAAAGGGCTGATATAATGTTTGATAATCTCATTTGGGGAGAGCCTAGGACCTAGAGGGCTAGTTTTGTATGATATTGGATGGTTGTGATCATTTTCACAACTCTCTAACATTTGAGGATGTTGCTAAGAATCTCGTGATGGAGTTTTGGATACTTGAGATGGTGGCAGGGTGAGCAACCGAGCTATGCCGTGCACAAAGCTTTGATGGAAACTGGTTTGCTAGCTATGGATTTGGAGTGTTAAAGTAAATCTTAGATTATAATGGTCAATTAGATGTTAGACATTGGCATTAATAAAGTTATTTTATGCTTTTATGCCCTATTCTACTTTATTGTGTTTCTTGGTTCATTCTGCATTCATAAAGTGGATTGACTCGACTCAATTGGAACCCTTTATAAGAAAGCTTTTGCTTCCTCATTCATACATTACAATACATATATCTCTTCCAAGTTAATCTTGGTTTCTCTATGTGCTTGATTTCTGTGTATATGTTATCAGAGCTTAGCTAGAGCCACATAGTCTATGAGAGTATGAATACCTAGGTATTGTTGCTGGCAAATACAAATTGAGGGATTGCTAGTGTAGCACATCGAAGAGCCAAAAGGGTTTTGCCGAAACTAGGTATTGTTTATTTTTTTAATTTTGAAGCAAAGTCAGTTTTTTTTATGGAACCATATAGATTGAGGTTCCAATAAAAAAACCAATGAATCCGATGGATTCAGTGGTATGAAAGTACAATAATTGTACAACCTCTGTCTTAGCAATTGTACAATGATTGCAATCAGCCGCTGTACAACCTATGAAGCTGTATGATTTTGTATGGAGTAGCCAGAAAATCAAATCCGTATGATTATGCAGTTGTATGATTATATGGAACAATACAGATGTTACATGGCGATTTTTATTTAGAAATTGAATTGTACGGAACTGAAATAATTGGAAGCAATTTCAGCAATGAATTTCCTAAAATAATTGGTCATTCCCATAAAGCTCGACATGTCATGGATGTTCTTTGATGATGGCCGATTGATAATGGCTGAAATCTTTGTTGTATTAATGTTGTGTCCATCTTGGTTCATATGGAATTCAAGATACCATGAGTTTTGTCTGTTTGAATGTACACCTTTGCATATTCAGAAGTAGCTTCTCTTTAATGTTGAGAATACTTGCTCCAAGTGGTTCTCCCAGGTTTTACTAAAACTAGTATCACAAATGACTCAATGAGTCAACAAGTACTTGTTCATCATCCTCATGAATTTTGCAGGGGCATTAGTAAGACCAAAATGCATCATCAACCATTCAAACAATCCTTGGTAAGAACTGCAATACGTGGAAGCAATTTCTGCAATGAATTTCCTAAAATAATTGATCATTCCCATAAAGCTTGACATGTCATGGATGTTCTTTGATGATGGCCTATTGATAATGGCTGAAATCTTTGTTGTATTAATGTTGTGTCCATCTTGGTTCATATGGAATTCAAGATACCATGAGTTTTGTCTGTTTGAATGTACACCTTTGCATATTCAGAAGTAGCTTCCCTTTAATGTTGAGAATACTTGCTCCAAGTGGTTCTCCCAGGTTTTACTAAAACTAGTATCACAAATGACTCAATGAGTCAACAAGTACTTGTTCATCATCCTCATGAATTTTGCAGGGGCATTAGTAAGACAAAATGCATCATCAACCATTCAAACAATCCTTGGTGTTCTTAAAGGTTGTTTTCCACATACCTTCTGGTTTGATATGGATCTAGTGGTACCATACTTCACATCAAACTTGTTAAAATGTTTGGCTCTTTGAGCTTGACTTATGAGGTCATCAGTGAACAAAAAAGGATATCGGTTCTCAATGCTGGTTCTATTCAAAAGCTAATCATCCACACATTCTTTATGTTCCATCCTTCTTTGAAACCAAAACAATGGTTGATCCACAAGGTGACGAGCTAGGTTGAATGTGGCCCTTGCCCACTAAATCTTGAATTTATTGCTTGATTGCTTTATTTTCTAACAATCAAGTTTTGCGTGGTGCCTTGTTTGTTAGACCAACCTCTTGTTGTAGTTTGATGAAGTGCTTAACTATGCAGTTTGGAGCATCCATGTGCATCCTGGAAAAACTTGGAATAGCCTTCCAATAATTTGTCCAGTTACTTCTTTTGTCTTGGAATCCTTGATTGGCATGTGCTACTCTCTTCTCTAGTCACATGACTAGCAAAGCAAATTGCCTTGAAGCATTGTTCAATCTTTGCGCTTGAACCATTGAAGCAATTGCTAAAGGTGCTGAATTTTTTTTGTGATGTCGTGTGTAAGCTTGGCCATTGTTGACCCACTCAATTCTTAATCACCGGAGTGCTTGGATTAGCAGTTAAAGAAAAACTCCACAACTCAAATCTAATAGATGTGTGCTATGGCTTGTTGCAAACTAGAGATTGTTAAGCATGTGGTTTAGGAGTGAAGAGTTGCACATGTGTTTTGGGAATGAATTGCCTATGGGTATGTCATTCCCTTTTATCAACCCTCTTCATTGAATAGAAATTGTTTGGGGATAGGTCGATGGTTGCACATGGCATTTCTGCAAGATGAGGACCAGCTCCCACAACAACCTTACAAAACCACATAAAGACTACTCCAAGAGATCAACTTCTGGGGAAATAGAATATAGTGGAAACTGACTGTCACTATCATCTATCTTGTAGTGGTGCGGGGGTTGATAGGTTTGATGTTTATTTGTGTTAATCCTGGTTCTATGTCAGTGATATTGTATTATGCCTCCTGCAACTTAACCTGCAAGTCTTGGAAGATATCATTTTTGTTCATGATTTCCTATATATCTTCCTTTTGGCTGAGTACTCAGTGACCTTTCATAGCATAGCACTGATTATTTGGGTTACTGTTTTGTTTGTGCTTCTATAGCATACGATCTTGTAATTTTCTTGGTGCTTTCTAAGCTCTCTAGCTGGTGTGATGATATTGATTCAATTGGAAGGGCAATTAAATCAATAGCATAGCACTGATTATTTGGGTTACTGTTTTGTTTGTGCTTCTACAGCATAAGATCTTGCAATTTTCTTGGTGCTTTCTAAGCTCTAGCTGGTGTGATGATATTGATTTACTTTTATGGTTTCAACCAATGTAGTCAGACTCGGACTCGGCAAATACTCGGCTGGCTTGGGACTCGGCAGACTCGGTGACTAGGATAAGATTCGGATAAGACTCAGCAAAGACTCGGCAAATATGAAAAAAATTAAAAATATAGTAACTTAAAAAATAATATATAAACATATATATTAAGAGTTAAAATTTAATATATAAGCATATGACAATTCAAAAAATTGATAAAAAGACATGTCACATAGTAATGCATTTTAACGAGAAGTGTTTTCTCACTTGAAATCACAAACTATAATTATTAATTACAAATTATTAAAACCATAAAATTATTAAAAAAAAAGATAATAAGAAAATTTCATTAATTAACAATTATAAAAATATTAAAAAAATGGAAAAGCAAATTGTAAAAAATACACTGTCATCATCCTATCCTAACCACGAGCAATCACATTCTTCAACCAAACCACTGATGGCAGCGTCATCGCCTTACATTTATAAAATCCAAAGTATAGAAGTTCAATGAAAAAAATTAAAAATTGAAAATGCTCAGACCAGTGTTAGCGACCTTCCTTAGTGCACACACACTTTAAAATTCCAAACACAGATAACTGATAAATTGATAATAGCTAGGGGGCAAATGAGAACAACTCGGGGGAAGCCAAACTATTCAATGGGATGGCAATGGAGAGCGGTGTTGTTTCGGGGGCTTATTCCCTCCCCGCGTTCCCTCCAAAACGCAAAAGCGACGGTCAAACAGTCAATGGACTCGCTAGTAAGTGACGAGTTCAGCGAGTAAATGACGAATGCTGCGAGTAAATGACGAGTTCGGTGAGTGGCGAGTTTACCCTGCGAGTATGTCACGAGTACTCGTCTTGGTGGTCGCTCGGCAAGACTCGGTAAGACTCGCGAGTATTCAAAGAGTCTGACTACACTGGTTTCAACCCTTCAAATTAAAATTGCTAAATAGATGTCTCAAACATATTGTTAATATGCATGGAGCACTTTGAGCTATGAATTTATCAATAACATCATGGGTACTGATCAAGTCTATGGGCAATACTCGAATCTATGGGCACAGTTATGCTGCTGAACTTTTTGATGTATCTGCAGACCTGAATGGTCTTAAATTGAGTAGTGCCTAGTTGGCTGCCAAGGAGACAGTATCCTGTTTTTTTTCTTCATACTTTTGTTTCAAGGGTTGTTCTCTATTTGTATGACCTTTTGATACCATTTATATCACTTTCATTGTTGAAACTTGAAATCACTCATATTTGTTGATTAAAGATTTCTATCTAAAGAGATATATACTGTTTTAAAATACTTTTCTATTTTTTATTCTTCTTTTAATTACTATAACTCTTTGTTCATTATTAGTGTGATTTTTCTTGTTCCTTGTTCCTTTTTTATTTGAAGTGGTGGTCTATTTTACACTTTTCTTGTGTATATTTGTGCGTGAAAATATTTTGGTGGTTAATTTGAGAGCCTTATTCTACTAGCAAAGATATGGTAAAAGATTGATCATCATTTCAATTAACATTATGGTTTTCCCTAATTTTGTTTTCAAACCATGTGTGTGTAGTTATGGGTGTTTATTTTGCTGAAAAAATAAATTACTATCTTGGACGGAATTGGGAGAAGTTTGCTACACAGGACTACTTTGACAAGCATGGAGTTTTTCTGTCAAATTTGTGGTCTGGTCCGCTCTTAATCATTTCAACAATAATCTTGGTATGTTTTATGAAATGCATGGGCAGAACAAGTCTTAAGAAATGCTAAATCAAGTGCCCTTTTTCCAAGCATCCATATTTGAAGGTCATGACAAAGCTTGAATCATTTTGTTGTTTTGCAGACTAATACACTAATTACATTATCTCAGCTCATTGTAAAGTGGAAAAAGGCAGAACTCAGACACCAGGCACGCGTGGCACGCGAAAAAAATGAATGATTGTTGAAGAATTCATGCAGAGTAACCTTGGGGAAAGACCTAACGGCATTCTTTGGAGGTTATTTTTGGATTCTTCATTCTGCCAGAGGTTTGTCTTTGAGATGAGAATTTAACCATAACATGTCATTTCTCTGTTTCTGGCTGTTAAATGATGAGCTCTGGAAAGCTCTGTTTTACTTATAGCATCATCTTCTTTGGAAGGTTTGCAGATAGATTAGTACTGTATGCACGTTCTTGTGCATGCTGGGGTGTGTAAGACTAGAACTTTTCTGTAAAAAATGATGTTTTCATATGAAAACTTAAATCTGATAATGTATTTTTTTGGTTTTGATCGAGTTGCCTTCGAATTTAAGAGGGAAGCATTTCTTATTTTCCAGCATTAGAAGAGTGGGTCTATAAGTTTTGCTTACACACATCTTGCGATCTAGCCGATTGCTTAGTTGTCCAAAACTTACAGTGTAGTAAGGCAGATTTTATCGATTTTGTTTGGTATAATACTGCAATCAACATATTGAGAAAGATGGACATCTGTTTGCTGGTATGACTTTATATAACTCATACAGTTAATGAGCAGGAGGGTTTCAAGACAGTGGGTTGACAGCTTGCTTTTTACTAAAGTTTGATTTAAAAGCAAAGTTGTTGTTTTAACTACTATATTATGATCTTCAGGTCATTAGAAGTACTCATCTTTGGAATTGAATGCTTGTATATATATTATCAGCTTAAATGTTTAAATTTGGATTTCCTTTGAGTGATAACCTAATAGGAGATTTGAGGGTTACATACCTTATACTCTGAGCCGCACTCTATATAGATTGGGAAGTCCAGTTTGACACTAGCAATGTTGAGTGGTTGAAGCCTAAGGGGGTAGGGTGAGTGGTGCCCTAGCAATGGGGATCTCATATGCCAACTCTGGCAGGCGAGCTAGGGCTGTGACCTAAAAGATTGCCTTTGCCCTTTACTATTGGACATTTTAGAACACTTTGTAGATGTAGGTATTTGAATTTGGTGAGTTGGCATAAGAATGTTTTATATTGGTATCCATAGAAGATTATAATGGTGATATAATAAAGTGCCATTAGTTGAAAATAGTTAGGTGAGGCATGTATTATAATCTATAAGCCACCTCATGAATAAACATACAAGGGGATCTCCCTCTTGTATGGTTGGTTTTTTAAATAGTAAAATAATTCTTATCTTTTTCACTTGTATGTTATCAAGAGCAGAGCATGCACTGAATCTTCATAGTATGTTTATCTTTCTTCCTGATTGATGATTTTGCAGTTTAGGGGTTTCATTTGGAGATCTCAATTTATCTTGGAAATTTTATTAATACCAGGTAGAATTATACAATATCAGTTGTTTAGGTTACCTGGAACTTTTCTAGTGCTTGATTTGATTTTGTGAATTTTCATTTATTTCTTTCTATGCTAAAAGTTTTGAAATTCTAAAAGACATTTAAGAAATAAGTTAACTCAAGGTGAGAAACCATCTTCACTGATTGTAACTTTCAAGTATTTTTCTTAGATTTGCAAATTGATGGTATTCTCAATGGATTTGCATCATGTTCATAAAAGATTTCAAGCAATCCATTAGAGATTTCGGAAATGATTCAAGGTGAGTTAAATACATCATTGAATATCACTAGTTTCAAGCATTAAATATCTGGCTTAGATTTTGCAAATTCAGGGCATTCTCACTGGAATTGCATGATGTTCATGAAAGATTATCCAAGCAATTAATTTGGTGGCAATTTTAATTGATTCTTCCACTTTCATTTTGTTGTATTTTATAATTATACATCAGTTTATGTGGATTTATATATCATTGTCTTGAATTTTTAAATTTTGCATTCCCTCGATTGATAGCCTAGTAGGAGATTTGAGGATTGCATATCTTAAAATATGAGCTTCCCTCTATTACACTTAAAAATGTTAAAGAGTTTGAAACCTAAGTGGGTAATGTGGGTAGTGCCCCAGCAATGGGGGTCTCATATGCCAACCCTGGCATGCTTGCTAGGGCTGTGACCTAAGAAATTGCCTTTGCCCTTTACTATTGGACATTTTAGAACACTCTGTATATGAAGGTACGATGAAAAGCCATAAGAATGTTTTATATTTGTATCCATAGATGATTAGATTACAATGGTGAATATTGGAGTCATAACAATCCAATACTATAGTTGATGTAATAATAAATATAGTCATAGTCACAATATGTTAACGTTGACATTAATAAAGAGTTAAGTGCTATTAGTTAAGAATAGTCCTGAGTTATGTATTTTATGCCACCTCACGAATAAGCATACAGGGGGGATCTCCCTCTTGTATGGATCAGCTTTTTTAATATATATATATATATATATATATGTATTTGTTTTGTTTTTTATCTATCTTTCGCCTCATGTATATTGTTAGGAGTCCAACAGTGAAGAGCAAAGCATGCATTGAATCTTCATTTTACGTTGATCTTTCTTCCTGATTGATGATTCAGCTGTTTAGGGAGTTTCTTATGTAGATCTCAGTTTCCTCATACAATCCAGTAGTGTGTAGGTTATCTGGATTGGTATGTTAGTTAGTCTCTGTTTTCTTCATAATCTCTTTATATGTTGCTCTCTGCATGTATCTTACATGCACAATAACTTTCTCAAGTGCTTTCATGAATTTTCTCTTATTTTTTCATATGCAAGAAGATTTGTATGGGTTGGATTTTTCAATAATAAAATAATTATTTTTATCTTTTATTGTTAAAAGTCCAACATTTAAGTAAATCTTCATAGTAAGTTGATCTTTCTTCCTGATTCACAATTCTGTGATATATGGTGGGTTTCTTTCGGAGCACTCAATTTGCTCTTGGAATTTCATTTAATACTTGGAATTATACAATCCCACTTGTGTAGGTTATCTGGATTGGTACTTTATAACTTTCTGTTTTCTTCATGAATCTCTTTAGATGTCACTCTCAGCATGTATCTTACATTCACACGGAATTTCTCAAGTGTTCAACTTCAATTCGTGAATTTTTTCTTTCTTTCTATGCTAGAAGATTTGAAATTCTAAGAGAGATTCAAGAAATAACTGAAGGTGACAAAACTACATCTTCGCTAATTGCAACCTAAATGTTTTTCTTAGATTTGCAAGTTGAGAGTATTCTTAATGGAATTGCATCACGTTCATAAACGTTTGCTCAAGCAATCCATTAGAGATTTCAGAAACGACTCATGGTGAGAAAAATACATGATTGAATATCACTAGTTTCAAGCTTTAAATATATTGCTTAGATTTTCCATATTCAGGCTATTCTCAATGCAATTGCATCATGCTCACAAAGCCTATTCAGGAAAATCCATTTGGTGGTAATTTTAGTTGATTCTTTGTTGTGTATATATATATTCAATAGAAAAAAAATTGTAATTTTGTTTCATATAAAAATAAAACTAAACACAGCAGATGCTTTGAGCATTAAAAAATAAGACTACCTTGTAGGTCCAACAGGTGTCCCCGACTCCCCTCTATATTTTCTGCAGAGTTGGTTTTTTGTAATTTCATTTCATAAAAAAAAACTACATACAGTAGATGCTTTGAGCATTAGAAAAAAGACCAGCTCTCAAATCCAACAGGTTGACATGATTATGTTCTTCCAAAACAGTCCCAAGTATACCATCATACAGTGCCAGCACTTCTACAAAGAATATAACCCTGCTGATCACATACAGTCTGATCTAATGGCCACATGGCCACATATAATAACGATGTAATTTCCACGTTATACAGCCAACCACCAAAAACAGTAACTGAGTTTTTCCATATAAAAGTATCAGAAAACCGTTGTAGAAAAGAAGCATGAGAAAATTCCGAGGGTAGTTCAGCGTAGTCCTCTCTCAAGTCCAAGAGCCTCTTTTGATAATCCATTGGTCAACATGTTCCTCTCTGTAAATATGCTCAAAAGAATTAGAGGTTAACTCTGCCTGAAGGCTCCAGACCTCAGTAAATATTGGTTGTAAAGTAAAATTCCTTAGATTAACTACTTCCTAATCCATTTTATTATCAGTAGAGAATCTCCAAAAACCTGTCAGTTACACCTTGTTCTGAGGCCAATGTCAGTAAGGTTTTAAAGCCACGAGTTCCTAGAAATTATTGGACCCACATGCCCTAGCTCAGTGTTAGACCATAAGCAATTTGAGCCTGACAAGTGAAGTATGTCCCGTGCTCCTCCCATAGGTGCTCCTCCCATAGGAGGATACTTCTTAGAGGCTTCATCAAAGAAACCCATGGTCTACTTTTGTCAGTAAAATCTGCCAGAATCTATGTTGAGACCTTAATAGCTATACTTCGAATGAAAGAGTTAATAATATTTAAACCTTGAATGGTACATTGTTGAGGAAGAGTATCCCTTAAATATGTTTGCATTCCTAGGCAGTCATATTCCCTATGCCGCAATTCAAGGGAGAGCTTTATAGTTCTTTGTGCAAGGCTAATGGCATGGGAGTACTCTTGAACAAGTGAAAAAATGATCAATAAGAATAGGAGATAAACAACTAGTTTTGAAGTATTGTGAGTTGACAATCTAATTGGATAATTCATGAAAATTAAGGAAAAATGAAAATGACAATTACGGTTAATGAAATTATATATTTAATATGCTAAATGTCGCTTTTATAAAGATAATAAGAGACTAATACATCAAAATTGCCAGCCTCATTTATTTATTAGGTCTTCCATTTGATTGGTCTTCATATTGATTTTGTTGTAGGATTCTTGGCGTTGCACATTTTGCAGCGTGATTTGGGAAAGATCAAACCACAACATAAGCACTTCACTGTTATCATCAGTGCCATTGATAGCTGGATGTTGACGATTTGTATCTATTATAGCCTTAGGCCCAGGGGCACCAATGTTAAAACATAACCTATAATAACATATGAACATCACTTACACATGAACTAAATGAAGTCTAGTACTT
The DNA here is from genome assembly GCA_001517045.1 of Pseudotsuga menziesii. Classification (NCBI taxonomy): domain Eukaryota; kingdom Viridiplantae; phylum Streptophyta; class Pinopsida; order Pinales; family Pinaceae; genus Pseudotsuga; species Pseudotsuga menziesii. Next base: position 149,173 of record LPNX010203767.1, on the reverse strand, counting down.
GAAAATACATACCCTGCATTTGCATATCTTCCATTTCAATCTGAGTCGGTGCTAATGTTGTTGCTTCTCTTATGATAGTCAAGAGGTAGAGTGAACTGAAATGAGTTAAGAAAGAGCAAATAAGTGAAATAAAATACCAAACGTCTTCATTGTTACTATTGCTATGCTAACAAGTCTCGACAGATATATTTGAATTGGATGAAGAGTGAGATTAGGTATAAGAAGCTAGAGATATATATAGCAATAACGATATTGTTGCTTCTCTTACGTTTTTGGTCAAGAGGTAGAGTGAAATCTGAAATTAGTTAAGAAAGAGCAAACTGGTGAAAAAAACACCAAAATGATTTTCATAACAAAGGAATTAGTCCTCATTGTTACTTCTACTATGCGAACAAATCTTGACAGATATATTTGAAAGAGTGAGATTGGGCATGAAAGGCTAGATATATATAGTAATAATGAATATGTATAGAAATACTTTTGTGGGTGCTTCTGTTGGGGGTGATGATTTACAGTTGGATGCAATAAATTGACAATGACTTCAACCCCATGGGCTGCTGTGTCTGCCTTGTCTTTTTTGGGGTGTTAATGGACACATTGCTCTTAGGTGATGTTTAAGCGGCCGATTAGGAAATTTGTGTTATTGGTGTTTCCTATCATGTATATGCCACAAGAGTATCATTATTAATTAATTGCCCATTGGTTTAATGGTGTCCTCTTTACAACACTTTCTTCCTTGTCGTAATCCAAAGTCTATGGGTTTAAATTGTTGGAATTCATTCATAACAAAATTGTGTGACTAAGACAATTACATGTTAATGAGTATATAAAAAATGGTTTCAACGTTTATCTATAGTTAGTTGAAATGCTGATTGAACTCACATCTCAAACTTAGTAGATAATGAGAGAATTGTGTGCTTCACTTCAACACCAATTTATGAGGATTTCAATCCTAATTGAGTCTTTTCACCTTTTTAGTTTAGGAAATACGTTGTGAGACGAAACCTTGATATTGATTATGTAATTTAAGTTATCTCATAGATATGATGCAAAATACAAGTAACACCTTTCTATGTAATTGCTATTTTATTCTTTTGAGAGTTCTATACTATCTTGCAACAAAAAACAACAGACAAATTGCAGCTACCTCGTATATTAAGTGATGTTTTAAGCAATGTTCATGGACATTAGAACTAACATTATAAACACTATAGGAAGATATCATATATGATTTTGACAAATTGATTCGGTGGAGGAAAGCGCTCCAAGAAGTGAGGAGGTCGGTGTTTTTGGAGCTTCTGTAGGCAGCTGAAGGGCGGGGGGGAGGGGCGGGAAGGGCGGGCTTTAATACTCGACCCCTCGAAGCAGGGGGCTCTAATATTGGCGAGATCTCGATTAGCTTATCTACTCGGTCGTTCCCAGGTTCTTTGGGACAAGATCGTAAACCTGGGCAATGTATGCTAAAAGTGTCTATGATCCTGTCCAGGGTGGTAAAATCTGTGAATCTGAGAGATCGGATCTAGTTTATGGCGGACCATGCTCTAATTGGAAAATTCATTGATATGCAACCATCTGAGAAAGCATTGATATGGTGGATCAACTCTTCTTGGAAACCAAAGGGTCATTTTGACCTTCACTTGGGCTCAAAGGGTTTCTTTACAATCTCTTTTATCAGTCTAGAGGGCATGAATCGTATCATTGATGGAGGTTTGTATTTCTATTACTCTGCTGGTCTCTTCTTACGACCCTGGAAAGGTAAATTTAGTCCAGAAAATGAAGACATGAGAATTGCCCCTGTATGGATTAGGTTATACTCTCTTCCCTAATGAATATTGGGACTCTGAAATACTGGAAGACTTGAGAAATTGTTTAGGAACGTTTATCAAAATTTCTGAGCAAACTAAGATTCAATGTTACAATGCCTATGCCTGCATTTGTGCATATATGGATTTATCTAAGGCATTAACGGAGGCCATTAGGATGATATGGGATGATGAAGATTGTTTGCAAAATATTGACTATGAACAAATCCTTTTTAGATGTTGCAGATGCCATGAATATGGTCATTTGCTTCGGGAATGTCCTATGAATGACCCTAAAAGGAAGCCAAGAAAGGAGGGCGATCCAGCAGATCCGGGTTTTACCAAAGTTGCTTCACGAAAGAGGTAATAGGAAACAAGAACATCAAGAAATTTTTAAGAAAATGAATACATCAAACCCCTTTGAGGTGTTGGGCCACCATGAGGGAGAGACCTCAGAAACAAGAATCCCTTTGCGCAAAATACCCAGTTCAAAAGATGAGATGTCTGACCTGAGTCTTGTCAAAGATCAAGAAAAAAACAATAATATCAGTGAAGGTGGTTTGCGACAGGAATCAGAGGAGGAAGTAGAGGATATGGATATAGGGGAGTTGGATCTTGAAGGGATTGAAAAATCATGTGCTGAGAAAGACAAAGGTTATGTTCCCCAAGAACAAGTTAGCCTACTTAAGGAAGTCATTCTGAAAGCTAAAACCTCGAATTCACTAGGTATTAGCTTGGGATCCCACAAAGACGTGAAAAAGAAAGCATAGGAGTTTGGTCGGAAAACTGGTCGCAAATCAAACAAACAGAGGGTTGCGGATGTAGGAAGGAGGTTGGTTGAATCGGGACAATACCCGACAATCAAAGTTGCCCTTGGCCTGTAAGTATCCCCAATGAAGCTCCTATCCTGGAATACTCGAGGCATTAATAGCCTAAGAAAGATTAAAATTCTGCGTAAAAAGATTAAGATGACAAATCTGACAATTGTCTTCTTGCAAGAAACTAAATGTTTGGCTAATCAGATTCAGGAGCTTAGGGGCAAAATATGGGCAAGATGTGAAAGTATGAGCATAGATGCTAGAGGTTTTTCTGGTGGTTTGAGTATCCTTTGGGATCCATCATGGGTTACCCTTACTGGATTTCAAGGAACGCGTAATTCGATTACAACTAATTTTAAAGTGGTGGGTTTTCCTATCTCTGGGATTGTTATGAATGTATATGGTCCACAAAAAGCTGTGGATAAATGTAGTTTTCTTAGTTCCCTTAAACATCTGAGGGAAACTCTACCAATTGAGCATTGGGCGGTGGGAGAAGACTTTAATCTTATCACTTTCTTAGAAGAAAAAAAGGGTGGTAGACGGTGTTTGGAGGAAGAATGTGATATTTTTAGAGAAACTATTGAAGATCTTGACTTAGTGGACATTACTCTGGGGAGGGCTGGTTTACTTGGAATAACAAAAGATCCGGGGATCATCATATTGCATCAAGACTTGATCATCATATTGCATCAAGACTTGACCGGTTCTTAGTCTCTGAATTCATAATAGACTTGCAGAGTGAAATCCATAGTGCAACTCTCTCGGGAAGGGGCTCAGATCACTGGTTGATTGAACTCATGTGAAGTTGGTTAGGATCCCAATTTAAGAAACCTTTTCACTTCGAACAATTCTGGTTGGAAAATATGGAATTTGAAGGAAAAATCAAATCCTGGTGGACAGAGATGAGGGAAGATTAGGTACATAGTATGTACAATTTCTAGCAAAATTTGAAGCGTTTGAAAACTAAGATCAAGAAATGGAATAAGGAAGAATTTGGGAATATTTTTCGCGAAAAACGACGTTTGGAAGTGCGTCTTCATGAGATCCAGACTATTGGAACTAATGAAGGTTATTCATCGGCCTTGATAGAGGAAGAATTATACTAGAAGCTAAGCTAGAAGAACGGGAGAAACATGAGGAAATCCTGTGGTGGAAAAAGTCAAGAATTAAATGGCTCCAAGAAGGTGAGAAGAACACCAAAATTTTTCACCACTCTGTTATCCAGAATAGGTTTCAAAATAAAATCTATTCGATTAAAAATGACAGCAGAGAAAAAGTAGAGTTGAGGGAAGATATTGAGGCAATCCTAAATTCCCACTTCTCGGATATTTTAAGTGATCCTAAGAAGAACCGCTTAGAGGATATTGAAGCCATTACAGGTAGAATCTCGTCACTGGTTTCAGATGAACAAAATCAGCTATTAATGAAAATTATTACTATCCAAGAGGTCTAAGAAGCAGTCTTTCAAATGAAGGTAGGAACCTCTTTGGGTCCGGATGGTTTTACTGTGAATTTTTTTCATCATTTTTAGGAGATGGTTAAGATGGGTGTTTGGAAAATTGTGAGAACTCCAAGATTTCGGGTTGGATTCTACCTGCCTTGAATTCTACTTTCCTAACTCTTATCCCCAAGTGTGAAGGAGTTGATACCCTGAACAAATTTTGACCTATCAGTCTATGTAATGTTATATACAAAATCATTACAAAAGTCATTGCTAACTGGCTGAAACGTATTTTACCTTCTCTGATTTCCCCAGAGCAGACATGTTTTGTGAAAGGTCGGCAGATATCAGATGGGATCATTTTGGTCCATGAAATGTTACACTCTCTTAATAGCAAAAAACTCCCTGGTATGTTGGTCAAATCAGATATTGCTAAACCCTATGATAAATTAAATTGGCAATTTATAAGGAAAACACTTGAAGCTTTTGGTTTTAACCAGAATTGGGTTAATTGGATTATGCAACTAGTTTCTTCGTTTTTTTTCTCTATTCTGGTGAATGGGGTTCCTTTCGAAATCATTAAACCCTCTAGGGGCATTCGCCAAGGGGATCCTTTATCTCCTTTTTTGTTTATTATCATGGCTGAAGGTTTGGGGTGATCTATTTCGGCTCTCAGAGATAGTAATTCCATTAGAGGATTACGTGGGACAAATGGAGGGGACTGACATACCCACCAGCAGTTTGTTGATGACACCATGCTTATGGGGTATCTTTCTGTGCAGGAAGATGGTAGTTTTAAACAATGCTTAGATCAGTTTGGTCAGGCATCTAGATTAGAGGTTAACGCTAAAAAATATCAGGTATTCTTTTTTAATACTCCTAGTATTACTCGTTGAAATATATGTCGCATTCTAGGGTTTCAAGAGAGCTTCCTTTCGTCCAAATACTTGGGCACTCCTCTAATAAATTCTATAGCAAAAAAAGGTTCATGGGTTGAATTGCTAGATAAAATTAAGAAATGCCTGGGCAATTGGACTCTGAGACCGTTGAATTTGGCGGGGTGCCTGGTATTGGTTAACTATGTTCTCCAAGCTATGCACATGGTATTGAATCTGGCGGGGCACCGATGATGGCCCCTAAAACCATTCTTCGGGATTTGTGGAATATCCAAAGGAAATTACTATGGAGTGGAACTCAGGACTCCCACAAATGGGCGTTGGTAAAATGGGACATTGTTTGCACTCCCAAATCGTAGGGTGGGCTGGGGCTTCGTGACCCTGAAAAGGCTAGTTTAGTGGCTAGGTCGAAACTTTGGTGGAGGTGGATAACACATACCCAGGAACCTTGGGGCCAAATTGTGGTTTGATAAATATGCGAAAGATTGGGACATCCGTGAATTGATTAGGTTTCAGAGGACAAATCTGGGTCACATATTTAGAGAACGGCTTGGGAAGGTCGTAGCCTGGTTCAAAATCATAGTTTTTGGGAGATCTGTAATGGTAGAATGACAAGGATTTGGGAAGATACTTTTCACTCTTGGGTTCCTCATCCCTAGCTGGAGAGGTTAGGTCCAATAACATAAGTTCATCATCTTGAAGAAGAATTCCATATTCGGCGTATCAGGTGGCAGGAAGGAAACGATAAACTACGTTGGGGTTACACTCAGAAAGGGGTTTTCTCCCTCAAAGAAGCCTATACTATTTTAATTTGCAATAATATGGACCAAGAAGATAAAACCTAGAGTAATCTATGGGATAAGAAGGTCTAGCCAAAGATTACTATTTTTTGCTGGTTGGTTATTCGTAACAGAATTTCAACTGGAGAAAATTTACAAAGGCGTGGGTTGCTTGGACCTTACTGATGTTCTTTGTGTGAACAAGAGGAGGAAACCTCGGCGCATCTATTGGATTCTTGCAATTTTTCTTCAGAGCTATGGGATCATGGAACATTGCTTTTCCGCTGCACAGCTAGGCTTCGCCATAACCCGGTTGGTTCATTGATTAATTGGCCCAAAAAAACCTTCCTTAATCGCATTCTGAATCGCCTCTAGGAAATTTTCCCAAATTTCTTGATTTGGGCGATTTGGAATGAGAGAAATTCAAGAATTTTTAAAGCAAAGGCTTCTCGAATTTCCAAAGTTTGGGATAGTATGGCCACTAAAATCCATTAAAATGCACGAGACCATTCGTTTGGGAAACTGGGAAAAGATGGATTGGGAGCCGATCGGTAATGAAAGGACGATTATGATTAATTGGGGTTTCAAGGACTTTTGGATAATGCAGCGAATTCTTGCATCTTGCAGAGTCCTGATCGATGGCTTCCTCTTCCGTTAGGATTATCTAAATTAAATTTTGATTATGCATCTAAGGGAAATCCGGGCCCGACAAGTTATGGCTTCATCGTCTGTGATCAGTGGGAAGATATGAGCAGTTTTGGCTATGGTTCTCTGGGTAGGGAAACTAACAATACGAAAAAGATAGAGGGTATGTTGCAGGGGTTAAAATGGGAGATAGCGAATTTCAGAATGCCGATAATTGTTGAAGGAGACTCCCAGATGCTCATAACCCTAGCCTCTAAATTGCAACGTGGTACCCAGAGCGCAAAGGTGGTTGCCTCGTGGCGATTAGAAAGCCGAGTGGAGTCCCTTCGTGCCTTACTTATTAATGGTATCGCGATCCGGTTCTCCCACGTTAGGCGAAATGGTAATAAGACAGCTGACAACTTAGCTAACCTCAGTGTCTACACGCGTAGGGATGTCGGGGCTAAGGACCGGGCTATGTTTCTAGACGTGACAGGTCATGATCGATGTAAGGTTTTAGCGCTGCAAGACAGAACTAGTCTCCAGGTGGATGTCCGGAAGTGCCACAGTGCATGTGAGAGATCATACCAACACATGGCATCTAGTGGTGGCGATCCTTGATTTCTTGTCATGACCAAGTGCTCCATTAATACTCGCTGGTGTGTGCATACGCTTTCATTCAATCGACGATGGAAGGTGTGAATTCATAAGTTGTCCGTAGAGGGAAAGGCCATCTGTGGACGGGATATAAGCTATCATATTTTGGCGTGTGATCATCATGGCGCGGAATTGGTTTGGGCTATATAGTAGGATGCAAGGTGGCGAGGTTAACGACATATTGGTGCTGTGTGTCTTCTCTCCCGTTTCCTGTGTTAACCATTGGAGTTTGCAGAAGTGTGTTGTCTGGATGTCCATGGCGGGTGATAAGAGCAAAGGAAAAACACTGAGTGCTCAACCGGACACCCATGATCGAGTGTCAAGAGCACAACGTTAAGCATTGTGGGAAACCTGTATTTAAGAACTAGAATTGCCTCAGGAGATCCAGAATAGAATTGCTGAAATTGAGAAAATCCTTTGGCAGGAGTTTGATAGCCAGAAGCTGAAGGATGAATGTAAAAAGGTGGAAGATTGGATTTTGGACCCGGGGCATACGGTGGGGCGTGTTAGTTTATATGAAAAAACGGTGGCGGTATACTGGTTAATGAAAACCCTTGTGGGTCGGACCGATTGGGACCGTCAAAATGATGATACAGGAGGTTATGAGTCGGACCCTTGGAAATGCTCTATCTCGGTTGCAGTTCAATGTGTTGAAGCAAAGGCTGATTTTCTCATTCCATGCATGGGCTTCCAGTTTCCATCCTCATCGCTATTGGGGGCCTCGAAATCGTATTTTCCGGGCACTAGTCAAGGCGGGGGTCAAGATTTATCTTACATCTTACTTTAAAACTGTTGTTGCTGATCGGGGAGTGAACCTGGTTTCTGTCCAATGTTGTTTTCTCCTAAATAATTAGTTGTAATGGTTCTATGGCTCTTTTTAATTTCCTTCCACTTTTATAAGTTCTACATCCTGAATGCTATGACTGGTTTAACCTAGTCTTTTTTGTCAAAAGTCTCTACCTTGCGCTTTGTTGGAAGTGGACTATCAGGACTGTTGGGCAGTGGAATATCAAGAAGGCTGTTGTTTAGTGGTATGTTATGATGCTGTCGACTTGGTCATGCAGGCATATGAAATTATGGGGTTTTTTGCGTCTGTAATTACTGGGTTGGTGGGCATTGTGTCTGTGGGAATTGGTAGCATTTTTGTGGAATCTTTTTTTCTGCTTGAAGTGATCTTATGGCTATGGTCATCCTTTTGGTGGAATTTTCTTTCTGTGGATTATGCAAAAGTTTTGATGATCAGCTTTGTTCTGAGGGTTTGTAAAAGGTTTTGTAAGGACTCTCTGTTAATATAATGTGAATATTTTACTTAGAAAAAAAAACATTATAAACACTATATATCAAAAAGGACTTAGTTTAAAAACCTTTTCAAATAGAATTAAATCTAAGATAACAAGGAGTTTGATTCAAAACCTAAAAATTGTTGAACTCAATGAACAAATGTAAGGTTTTATAGTTGTTGGATTTTTGTTGATTTCATGCCGTACTTGCCCTGCTAGCTTATGTTGGGAGGTCATAGATTATGCGATTTAAGTTTTGAATTTAAAATACACCATCTTCATATAGCAGTTCCCCATTTGATGGTTTCCTTTATGCATATTCCCAAGCATATGTAAGCTTGATGGCATTCATTGTGTGTAGTTGGATTTTAATTGTGATGCATACATGTAGAATTGGAGCCATGTTGTACCTTAAGCTTCAACAATCACCATGTGTAGTTGGATTTTAATTGCAATGTGGTCTTCACTATATGTTAGCTTTGAATTGTAATGTGGGCCTCACCATGTGTAGTTGGCTTTTAATTAGAACACAACCTATAGACATTGGAATCTGATAATATGCTAAGATTCAAAAATGTCTTACACTCCCATCTAGATCTTTAATATACTCACCCACCAAACTTGTGTATATTGAATTGAGTATTTGGTCAATTGAACTACAAGGGACATGCTTGATCCAATTTGTTCCAAAGCAACCATCCACGGTTCTTTTCAACAACTTGAGTTGGGGATAGTCTTCTATGCATATCAACCATTCAAGCTTAGCATTGGAACATTGGAGATTTAAATTGCAATAAACAATTCCCATGTATCGTTCTAAATGGAAGCAATGACTTCTATACAATTAAAGGTAGTTTATGTTCACAAACTCTTAGAGACCATGCTAAAGAATGCATTTAGAATAGGACAAATGACCATGAAAGTAATGATGCCAAATAGGACAAATGTAATTTGGCTGGATTCCATGTACACACTATTGATTCCATATTGTCAACTATTGTGATCATTTTCCCATAAAATATTCCTCAACTCTTGAGTTCTCAAATCAAAACGATCCATTTCCCTCCTAGCTAATTTTGGGAGCAAACAATGCTTAGAAATGTGTGAAGGATGTCACAAAACTACATATGTATGTTAAGGTTCTACCTTATGATGGAATAAAGGTCCAAAGGCATTACATTTAATTTATGGATATGAAAGATGGCCGATTAATGTAATATGGACTAATCATTAATATAGTCTCATCATATTAGTTGTAAATTGTGCCTACTAAGTCATAAAATTAGGTTCATTAGTGGTGGATTAAGGTTGGGTTGGGTTGGGTTGGCTAACTATAGATAAAGGAGTCCTATTATAATCATGGAATGTTTATTTATTGGGGTTTTTCATTTGTATTAGAGGATGCTCCCTTGAATTGGTAAGTAGAGTTACCCACTTAAGGTTAGGTTGGCTTCACTATCTATACATAAGATGGAGTTCTCATGAATGTTTATTTATTGGGATTGGGAATTTATATTGAGGTTTCCCCCTCAACATGGTTAAACGTGGTTACGTGTTCCCCTTATCTTGATAATGGTGGATTAGGGTTAGGGTAGCTTGGTTATCTATAGATAAGGATGGAGTAATTATGTTATCATGGAATGCTTATCTATAGGGCTTTGGCATTTGTATTGGAGGTTGCCCCTCTAAAAGTGGTTATGAGAGATTCCTTCTCAAGAATAGGGTGGATAATATAAATCTTGTAGCTTCCAATTGTGTTCTTTTTATTCTTACTCTTATGTTTTTGTAAGATTCAGTATTTATATTAAACTAAAAAGAAAAATTGTATAAAGCATAACTATAATAGCTTTTAGCAAAACGAGTCTGATTGTTCAAGAGATGCGAGGCTAATAGAGATTGAGAATGTTTGTCATGTCTAAACCATCAAATGCTATGTTTGATAACTATTGCTAGGATTGACATTAGTTTATCATTGTCGTTCCCCCACAGGCTGGGGGTTATGACCAATAGAACAAAAAAAGTAGAGACCTTAACCAGACTCCAAGAAACTAGACTTTTAGACAAATTAAAACAAGATTTAACCATCATTAGAAATAGTGATATAGGATAGACCAACACTTAAATTTTCTTGTTTGGAAGCCCTCGTGACAGTGTTAGGGCAATGTTGAAACGCCAGTTGCTTGGCCTTCAAACTAGCAGGAGGAGATCGATTGAAGCTTTTCCCTGTGAGCTCTCTTGCAAGGGAATCTATCTTGGTGTTCACCCGCGTGTTTTCCACGGCTTGGTTGTGGGAAATTTGTCGCACTCCCTCCTCTAAACTCCCAAGCCTTGCATATGCTCTTTACCCTGCTAGTTTTCTTCAAGCGCGAGATAGATCATCGTTTTCATTGACCAAAATAATCCCAAGGTTCTGGTGTGTCTACTTTCGCAAGTGCAGGTGGACCCATAATCATCAACCATCCTGCCAAACTCTTCCACCAACTTCTAGGTACTCTGACTCATAACATCCCTATGCAACTTCCTTTCTATCCCATCAACTCAATCATGGGACAGCCCTATGATTTTATTCACAAAAGAACCTCTCACATTCTCCATGTATTTGAGGGCCTGAGGCATGTGAGAGTGCCTGGGGCCATTGGAGGTCTTTTTCTGTGTGACTTTCGTTTGAACCATATCACAATTGTCGTTGCCAAGGAGCCAAATAAGATGCCACCCACCCTGAGCTCGAAGGAGGAAAGCAAGGATCACAAGAATAGGCTCTGTTGCTAAGCAGAAAAAGCTTAAGGGACGAGGAAGGAAAAAGTAGGGAGGTCGCCAGCAATGGTGTCTCCAAAATAGAATCCATTTCCTATCCCAACGAAGTTGGCCATCATGAGTGAAGTGAGCACTTAGTGCCATGAATGTCCGCATGCGAGGGAAATCAAGTGAGTGTACTTGGGATCTAGATCGACTAATGGATTTGTATGCTCCATTTAAATACCAAATCATGGAAAGAGCAATTGTACTGGAGGTTGTTGAAGGAGAACAACCAAATTCCATCCAACTTTCCCTTGTAAACTTGTCATCACTAGTTATGTTCATCCCTTTGACGTGTGTGAGCTTCTTGATGGCACTCGTCGTGGGGGATTTTTATTCTTCTTCTTCTTCTTATTATGCAATTTGGATCTTAACACATGGTATTGGAGCAACACTTAGAGCAAAGTGGAAGATGTTTATTTTCTTTTTATTTAAATTTTATTTTGTTGATTATCTAGATGTTTGATTTTCTTTTTGCTTGGAACCAAAATAATAGTCACACTAATGCCATTAGAAGTATAATCGTGGTGACAATTTTTTTATTTGGGTTTGTAATAAGGATCCTAATTTTTATGGATGAATTTGCAACCATTTTAAGCTGCAGATTGTAATTAGTAGTGAAAAAAATCTTGCAACATGATTTCCTATGCTTATGAACTAGATTGTAGCCGAATTAGTGCCATTAGAAGTAGATTTGTAGCATCATATTTTGCATTTGGATTTATAATAGTGATTTTGAGAAGTATCACAAATTTATAACCATCTCAAGTTGGAGCCTTAGAAACCTCCCAAAAAGGAAGATCCATTAACGATGGATATCTTAGAGCTTCTCATTGAGGAATATCCAGGTTATGGTAATCTTATGTTAAAGTTGTGTTGATACCGGAAGTCATTGTGGATGATTGATGGTTATATAATGTATTTGACACCATTTGAAGGTTTCCCCCTTGAAGTGGCTAGTAGAGTGCCCTTTCTATCAAATAGGGTGGCTAATATATTTTTTCTTGATTTCCATTATGCATATCTCAATGATATTTCATGGTATATGGCTATTGGTGGATATTGTACTTATGAGTGGTATTCAAGCAACAATTTGGGCATGTGGAATATTTTTTTCGCATATTATCATGTGTTGTTATTTTTTCTCCACTTGGGAACAATATTGCAGTGGCATCACCACCATTATAAGTAGAGTAGTAGAGGCATTTTTAAAATGGGTTATAATAGCAATTTTGTGCAGTGTTGAGGAATTTTGACATCAAACCCTAGCGAAACAATGAAAGTCCATTGAATTTAAGTTCCTCTTATTTTTGTTTTAAAACTCTAGCTCTCATACTTACAATTGTGAATTGCGTTTATAGCCTCATTGAAGAATATTTTTTAATGCGAAACCTATGGAGGGTCCTCATGTACAAAGTTTCCTCCAATAGGTTATGAACATATCAAGCATTGGTTAATTGAAGTTGATATTACCAAGATGCTAATTAATTAAATCTTGAAACCCTAAATATAGTTGAGATAGAGATACACATAGTAACACGATATTATATTATGATAATACTTGACACTATTACAATAAGATTTACCTTATATAGTGCTTGAGAGGTCTTAATTTTCCAAAATCCTAAAAACTAATAATAATTAAAAACCATAACTTTTATAGCGTAAGTCACTAAGGTAACTTTATTAGATATGTAGGCTTTATATTTTACCACCCTCACTTAAGACTCGCAATAATGAAAGCAAAACTCAACAACTAAAATACTTTGATTACAAAAAACTAAAAACTAAAAACAACAAAATCAAACATTCTTCATATGCTTCTTCTTGGAAATAATATTTGAACCAATAAGAATCCTTCAAGTTTCTCCCTATTCCTATGAAAGGTATAATCCCCTAGCTATAATATCAATTCCTAGCATCATTAGGCACCATTTGCACTTGAAATGCCTCATAACCCTGACAAATGTATGACACTGAACATCTATATCCTAGATCTCCCCTAAACTATAAGACAACAATCTCCATATACATGTCTCATAACCCTAATAAGATATAGTTTTATTTTTCGTTCCACAAGCATCCAATTCTATTGAACTATCTTGTCTTGCGTCACTCCTTATATTCAATGTGTGGACCTATTAAAATGTGAACCTAGCTCTTAAATGAGGTCATCATTGCTATTAGTGTTTGGTGGATCTCCAACAATTCATACGTTTGTTGACTCTTTAAGCTTTTCGTTTAGAAGGTCTTTGGGATGGGTTTTGAAATTAATTGTTGTATGACTAAAGTATTTATTCCTCTAAATTCTCTTTATTTTCATTTGGTACATCTCATTGAGATTTCATGGTATATGGGTATTAGTGGATGTGGTACTTACTAGTGCATGAGTGAGTTGTTGGTTTACACATAATAGATCGTGATGAAATCATTATTCATGGCAGGTGAAGGTGCCCATCTTTCGAAACAAATGACCTTTTTCTCTGTTGTCTAAGATGTTAAAATGTGACCAAATATGGTGTGTTAAACAAGTGTCATTTATTTGTTAGATGGTTGCAAGCAAAGTCACAAACATTTGTTTTGAATGCATGTAGCCATATTTTACCTATTTTGTATTATATCAAGAAGATATAATTTTGTTATTTTTCTTTTAATCCTTTTATTCTAATTTTTGTTTAATGGAAAAAACAATTTCAAAGAGTTGATTTTAAACCTACAATTGTTTTAAATGGAGACTTGATATATCATCATTATGAAGGAATTTAGGGCATATTTGCTACAGATTATAAAGGCTCGAAATGCTTTGTAAACTGCGTTGGATAATCCAGTGGTTGGCCCACTAAAACAAAGTTAAAACAATTGCAATGAGCATATGCTTGATTGTGCAACTATCATTTTGTGTTGATAATGCTTTAAGAAAAGAAAAAAACACAATATTTAGAGCTTTAACTATTGTGACATGAAATAGAATACAATAAAAAATCACACCATGGAAGATAAATATTTACTTGGGAAACATGACATATGGGAAAACCAACACTCAATGAAGGATTGTGCCTTTTATCTTCTTAGGTTATGGAGATTACAATATAGACTACAAATATATCCAAGTTTATTGTGAAATTATGAGACACTAAGGTCTTCTATAGTCCTCTACAATATTATTTTGTCTCTATGCCGCATGTTAGCATCTCCTCCACACTCTTGCTCATACTATGGAACCATTGATAGTGAGAAAGTGAATCTTTTCCCCACATTGTTCTTCTAAAGGTCTCTAGTGCATTCCCACACTAATACCTCCATTTTTGTATTATGGTGTGATGACATGGTCACCACTAGGACACATGGGGAATATTTGAACCGTTGTGTTGCTAGAGCCATAACTTTTGTAGACGAACTCTATTGGAGTTGCACAATAACATGTTGGAAAGATATTAATGAGAAGAACAATTTTTACCTTCGATAAGGCAATCCTATAATAGCCCTCATTTACAACAATCTCCAAAAATATTGTTTAAGCCCCCAATAATCATCAAAAGTTTATTTCAAATTTGACAAAATCAACACCATCTCTAAGATGTCCCAAATTGCAATATTTTCCATATAGAGTATCAATAAATCCATATGGTAGTTCTATCAATAAATACATTTTGGATCACCCCTCCTCATCGCAGGAGGACTTTAGTCTCCAAAAGATTTAGTTTTGGAGGAGATAAGGGAACAATTTCTAAGATTTCTCATTGGAGTATTATTTGGCCTTTGTTGGTGGGTGACCTTTCAAAGTGACATGCAAATGTTCTTGTTAACCCCTTTGGTCATTTTGATTTTCTTTTAGATAGTTGAGTCCTATGGTAACTTTTCCTATGCATATGATGCCAAATCATAACAAAGATGTAAGACTTGTCTCTCTTCATCCTCATTGAGCATGGAGGGCTTGCAGAGTTTAATGTTCTCTACATTAAGTAATGAGTGAATGTGCAAATAAGGTGGAAGACAGAGTTTGTAAGCATTTTTGCTTGCCTTCTTCAATATTTTGAAAGGACCATATATTAGGGCTTTGATTTTCTTCTCTGGTCATTGAAACATTTCCTTATTAAGGTTTAGCCTAAATATTAATCCTACCCAAAAAGTCTTTTCAATCTCATGTTTATTATGTTTGGCCTTGTATTTCTCTTGCGAATTCTTCAATTGTTTTCTCAAAGAAAAAAATATTATATTTGATATTCTAGAGAGAGAAAAATATATATTGTCCTAGCCTCAAGGCTCATATTTTCAAAAAACATAAAAAACAAGCTATATCCTAGCTATGCATCTACTTATTATAGTCTTCCCAAATCAACTTGTGGTCTTTTTAAGTGACCAAACATTATGATTACAAGAACACTACAAGAATCCTATAATTAAGGACAACAAGGAATTAACCTATAAGACATTTCTAGAATAAGTCAAAAGATTGTGATGAGAGAATCAAAGAAAATATCTTCTTCCTTGCCTTGAATTCTTGAGCTCCCAAAGGACCTTCCTATAGAGATAAAGAAACCTTAGATAGGGAGTTTGATTTTGTGTAACATTTACTAAAAATATGAATTAAGGAGATAAAATTAAAATGACTTTTTACCTCTAGAACTCTATGCATTAAAGGTCCTAGAGTTAGATTTGTAATTTGATAGTTGCCATTTTCCCAATCCATAAGCATTTTAAAGTCGCCTAACACTTGCAACTTTCTTATTCCTTTATTTGTAGCTATTTTCATCAAGATCTACAAAGAAAATTTGTCATCTCTATTATTTGTTCCAAGCCCAACTCCATATTTTAATGTAAAATAACACATTGGTGACTAGTGTAGGATCAACACAACCCCACACTTACCTAGAGTTATTTGACAAGCACCATTCAGGGTGCTTTGGATAGCTCAAAAGTTTAAAATTTTTCCAAAGTTTCCTCCTACCTGTTTGTCAAAGATGTAAAAACAACGAGCTATTAGTAATCAAAGACACCCAAAAACACTTTAAGAGTGTATTTGGACAGTCCCCCAAAAATGCTAATTTAAGCACATAGATGACAAAATAACAAAAGAAAGCAAGCTGTCTTTTGGATCTTAGCTTGCCTCTTGGGTAAGCCAATGAAAGCACTTTAAACTTGTTGAAAATAAATTTTAAACTCAAATACTAACTTCTACTTCAAGCCTTAAGATTTCACTTGAAATGACTTGCATAAAGTGAAGCTAAGTATGTTAGATCTAGTTTGAAAAATAAAATTTTTAATCCCAAGATATAAGCATATGTAAATAAGATCTAAAAAAAATACTTGCATAAACAATATCTGAAACTTATGAGAACCAGTAACCAAGAAGCTTTGATTTTAAGATTGAGAGAAGGTGAAGCAACTGAAATCCACGAACTTGGGATATGGATTCGTAGAGGTGGATCAAAGTGGGAAAATGTTTTTTTTTTAATTATTTTATTTTATTTCTCTGTAGAGATCTAGAGTGAAAGAGGAGTCGAGCAAGGTCTGCCTTCTTCTCTGGATGGAAGTACCTGCAAGAACTTAGAATATACTTGCCACAAATCCTATCAAACCTATATTTTCTACACTCAAGGTTAGGATATCATGCAAGTAAACAAACTAGAACATGAAAATTCCTTGGCCTTTAAGCATAAAAATATAAATGAATGAGCTAAACAAATCAACTATTCATTTCCATAGATTAGAAACAATCAGTCTAAGGAAGAAATATTGACAAGCATAAATGGACAAATCCAACTAAAATACAATTACCTCCTTAAGCATAGAGTATAGTCAACATCCACACATCCAATGTGATACATAGATACACATAAATACAATACATCCACACATGTATCCTCCAAAGCTTTTATTGAACACATAGATACAATAGTATTGCAATAGAATTTGAGTAGAGCTTCAATCCTTCCATCCAAAAGATGAACAATGAGCTTCCTTATATAACCAAAGAACCAAGAGGGGGGCACATTACATTAGCCACTGAGAGTCTTGGGTGAGTTCATGAGAGAATCAAGGGATTGTGCCTTGAGTTATTTTCATGGGATGGATTCCACCTCTCATGAAGTGCACCCTCCCTCCTTGGGATTAACCCCCACTCAATTGCAAGATGCCACATCAAGAGATGTCCCCCCCATTATGGAGATGTGCCCCCTCTCATGTTGAGCTAACTCTCCCTCACTAGATATGTTGCCAATCCACTAATTTAAGCCCCAGTTAACTTAGATATGATTGCTTCTTAACTTTGCCACCACTCTGGACATGTATGGGACAAACTTCCAATGAGTTAGGAAAGTGATTTTTTGTCTTTTTGGCCATTTTGAGAGAAAATTGATTTAAGTGATAAATAATCACTTATTTCCTCTGAAAAGTAGGTTTAGGGGTGAAGTGGGTACTATGAGTTAGAAAACAAGCACCCCCATGGAAAATTCCACCTCCTAACCACTTTTTTAATTTTTTTTATTTTTTACATTTAAAACATTAAAAATTGGCTCGTTTTACGAAATTTTATTTATTAACAAAAATTAAAAAAAACTAGGGGGTACTTAGTGCATGTTGACATGACTCAATTTTTTTGACTAGCATGGTAATATACATAGACACTTAAACCTTAATAATCACCTAAGGCTTAACCACCAAGACAATTACTCCAACTTTGGAGGCTTGAGTGAAAAACTAAAAAATTATAAGTCACTGAAAAGCAACATATAATTAACAAGGAAACAACACTATGGATTAATGTATTGATGTCTATGTCCTAGGAAATTTAACTCCATTACAAAATGCCATCATGCTATGTCAACTTATTACAATTTCCTCGAGGGGTACAAACATGCAAAAAATTACAAGAGGCTAGAATTGCCTTTTCATGGACTTCCAAACTTCCGAACTTCTATAGTGAACAATGGACTTGTTCATTCTCTAGGAACTCAACTGAAAAATTCATCCAAGTGCAACTTGGAGGTAACATCTGGCTCCATCTGCAGGACGTGTGCCTGATTTGGTCTTCAGGAAAGGAGAGGATGCAAGAATCCCAAAATCTCTGGTTTCTATAACCTATAAAAACATCTCAACTTAAGAAGCCAAACATTCAGTAGCACTAGATTTTGTAAAAGCCAATGAAATCATAAGTTGTTTTATTGAAATGAACAAATCAAACTAAATAATGAAAGAGAGTACAAAAAATAAATGGAGAAAGTAAATGATCACTTTAAAAAGCTTATTTTCTTACTCTAAGCATAACATAATCAAAATTTAAGTGAAATGATAATACCAATGCAACCACCTTAACATTCTATCATTATTAATAAAATTTCACTTGTGTTTTGTTAACAACCAAAACAAGGATATTTTTTTTACGAAATCCAAACCTGCATGATGTTTCAAGACGGAAAGACCGGATGGGAGATCATAGGAATGCAAACTTCCTTGAACTGCTTCCCAAACTGGCAAGTCCTCTTGCAGGCTTCTTCTATCCAAGACTTGATAGAACTAATGCACACATCTGTGTGATGAGGTAGATCCACTACGTCATCACACTTGTCAACAAGGCTTCTCAAATGATAGCTCTATGTGTAGGCCCCAAGCTACACCGAATCATAAGGAACCTATGCTTGGGAAGACGATGGTTGAGATTGATCTTCAAGTGATTGCATCCGATCTTACTCTTCACTACACTGCTTCTCCAAGTCTTCATTATTAATACTTGTGCGGCTCATTAGAGGATTTTTGAGGTAAAAAATGGGCCTCCAAACAAAAAATGGACTATCAAAATTCACTTTAAAAGAACAAATCACATTCTAGAGGATGTTATCATCTATAATAGTTGATGTGGCATTGGTTGATTTAAGGATACTTATTTGTCAAATTGTAAATGGTGAGTGAAACCCATAGTTGCCTATATCAATGTTGTAGGTAAAATACTCATTATGAAAATATTACTCATAGATTATTTTTGAATATAATATAAATGTACTAAAATACTTAGAAAGAAAAATATTTTTTATATTTCAATATAAAATAAATTACAAATACTAAAAAGTAAATGCTCTATTCAAAACTAAAATTATGTAATTACTTTTTCAATATTTAAAATATATTTGTCACATCCTTATTTAAAATCAAAATTATTTAACATCTTATAATAAAAACAATTTTGATGATTAATAATTTTTGTTTTTTAAATACTTAAAATAAATAATAATCTATTATAATTATTATTTAAATATAAAAGTATATCTATATTTATTTTATAAAAATTAAATATTATATTATAATAAATTACTATATATATATATTCTCATTCGGTTGAATTTTAATATTAATACTTTTATTTATTTATTTATAATTTAAGTATTATTCAAGGTTCATATTTTACTATCACCTTTTAACTTTTAAAACCCCTACATCTATACCAACATAAATTAAACATGTACATTCAAGTTACAAAACCAAATACATGAATAAAATCTTAATGTAGCAATCTGAATGAACTATTATATCATAATAAGATATTGTATTATTATAATTTTTATTACATATAATAATAATGTTTATTACATATAATCTCATTTGCTTAATATTAACTCAATTTTTTTTGGTAGAAATTTATGTATATTCCTTCATCCCAATATAATATTAACATTTTTTTTAAATTTATTTAGTGATGTTATTAATTATTGCATTAAAAATGATATATTATATACATAATATATATCACAAGAAACTATTAAAATTGAGTTTACATGTGATTTTGAAGGTGTATTAAAAAGATGAATAATAAATTTAAAAAATGTTTTTTTTTTTTTTAAATTTATAATTTTATATTTATATTTTAAATTATTTTTTATTTTTAATATATATATACATAAGAAATGACCATTTTTTTATTTAAATTTAATTTTATGTTTAAAATTCAAAATTATAAATATATGGTTTATAAACATATTTTGAATATTGAAAAAGTAACTTATGTTTCAAATTTCAAAATTAATATATTTTATTTTATGAGTACTTTATAAGTACATTTATCATATTATATTCAAAATTAGTTTATGTACCCCAAAGTACTTTACTTTTAGTCATATCAATCATATTATATTTAAAAGTAATTTATGTACTCAAAAGTACTTTACTTTTAGTCATATCAAAAATGATTTTTTTTTTGGTTTTAATTTAGACATCTTTTCAATTTAACTTAACCATAGTTGCATTGGTTATAGTGTAAGAGATGAGTTGTAAATATACTTTCCCCACAAAATGCCTAACTCATAATATTTTATTAATTCTCTGATGAGACCCATTTTAGACCTCAAAATTCCCTTAATGTCTCAGTATGGATCTAAATTATCATATGCAAACTCTGAATGTTTCTCTTCCATATCAAGATTCACCAAGGTCTCAAGATGAACACTTCGTTCTGTGGACATGTCATAGATTGGATTTTCGATATTGCTCCCAAAAACATTTCAGTGGGCACTCCCCTCTCTAGACATACTATAGATACGATTTTCCATAAATTTCCAATACTTATCAACATGTTTGTTAAACTCAGGGGAGTCTTCATCAAAACCATCATGCCCTTGGCTATTCCTGTGCACCTCATGTTCATAATAACCATTCTCAGAGGGATTGGTTTAAAAAATGTCACGAGGGAGTAATATTTCCAAACCTTCATCACCATGTGGAGAACATGGAGGAGTATCATCATACACATCCCAAATTTCATCATGGATTTTCTTATGATATTCTATAATGGTTTCTTCTTGAGGTAAATTTGGAATACACATGTGATCAATATCACTGAAATATTCTTGAGAACACTCCAAATATTCAATGGAAACAAAAGATGGATCTTCAATAATATATTCATTCAAGGGACCTTCATGAACATCTTCAATGGGATCACTTGGGATGTGTTGCTCAACAGTGGAATTCATGGGCTCTTGTAGCCTTAACAAATCTTTAGGATGTACAAAGGTTTCCACCTGATGCTCTTTCCCAGGCAAGGTGGCAAGGGAATATTCAATGAAACTTTCCATACCACCTTCTCCATCATGCCGCTTCTCAAGGAACATCTCAAAGAAACTTGAAATGGAAGTAATGCATTTATCAAGTGGATTATAATACCATTCCCAACAATCTTCATCCATAGTACTAGTAAATATCTGCATCCAAATGTCTTCATGTAACATATTGTACTTGGTTACAATTTCGATGAAGGATGAAATGTGAAAGATGGTTGAATCACATTTCCAGGAAAGTTGGGAAGATGATCATATATATATGAATTAGGCTCTTCATTTGAGAATCTAGGGATGTTTAAAAATCGATGGGAGGAAACAATCTGGCCCAACTAACAACACCTTGCTCCCTCTCCTTATCCATATTAGAGTTCAACAACATACATCAGGAATAATCATGGAATGTGTCTTGTACTGAATCAGGGGAGTTGTCAAATAGTGAGATTTAAATATTTTTTTATTATGTCGTATGTGCTCATCTACACACAATAGGTCTCAACAAATTTATGAGAAAATAAGGTTTTACCCCTTCAATGGAGTCGCTTGCATGTGAGAAGAAAAATATACATTTAAAAAACTCTCACAAAAAATCATTTTTTGCTTTTCTTTGTAAAATTATAAACTAAAAAGGTTAGTAGAGTCTTCAGATGAAAATTAAATATTTACTCTAAACATTCACGAAACAAAGAAAAAACAAAAAAGTGAAAAACAAAAATCGTGTTTTGGGAATAAAAATATTTATCCCTTGCAGCGATGCCAAAAATGTTGCTGCTTGATATGCACCTCGAGTAACGTGGCATAAATTTTCAAGCCACAGGGTGCAACCCTGGGGAAAGTCTCAAATCAAGTGTTGTCACCTGATGATTGAATCCTCTATCTAGGACAATCATAGCGAAGCCAAGGAGGGTAGTCCCTAGGAAAATTAAACTATGGATTTTAATCTAAGTTACGAAAATGTAATTAATTCTAGGAGTTTGAAATGATTCACTGAAACAAGATTTGCAAAAGTTTAATTAACTTCAATAGGAGATAACTATATATTCCATTCAACACGTAAATTCACATAGGTAAAAGTGTGATTGTTGCAAGTAAACTAGTTCCAATGGAGTTAAATAGTGTTGTAAAGGGATTGTTTTGCAAAAAGCTCTTGGTCAGTTTTAAATTATTAAAGATGAGTGGATTACGGTAAGGGGATTCTGATATACCTTGAGGTACACGAAACAAAGTCCAGCTTTTCCAAGTGTGGTTCCACACAAAATGAAAGGTTAGATCGGAGTCGCGGGGGCGTGTCCAACATTCACACCAAACAAGGGTGTATCCCGACGGATCCCACAGTTACTACCTAGTTGTTCCATTCTTTCTGTGAAATTTTCCCATAAAAGACAAAGGCAAGACGCCATATTTCTGCCCTTCAAGGGGATTAGTTTTAATTAAATGTGAGTTTTAATTAGATGTTGAGTTTGATCAAATGCTATGATTCTGTTTCTGATTGTTCCAAATCTTAGGAAAGTCTGTGATGGACAAGAGCATACACGAAAAAATAGCTAATTATTCGTTCTAGTTACAAGAAAATCGACTTGCAAAAGTAAAACAAATGTTTCGCTAATTACGGCATGCCAGGAATATCGTTTTTTCTCATCCACCAATTATTTAGGAAAACCTTTTCAAAAGTGGTTAGAACATATTTTGGGAATACAAAGCCTTTGTTTGTTACATTGAAAATGATAAACACAACTTGAAAGAAAATTAAGCTAATTAAAAGCAAATATACTCTACTCGTTGATGTTAACAAAGCAAAGCGAAAGCAGAAATGAAAATGCACGCCACCAAAAGTGGATATACGTCCCCTAGGGGGGATGTGGGCCTTGTGTATCCCACTCGCTTCCTTTATTATGATTACTTTACAAATGCTTAAGAAAGAACATCTTTGATCCTTTAAAAATAGGGTCATGGACGTTTATAATTCTGTAGAAAAGTACTATAAGTAAGGAGTCTTGAAACTAGGGTTTTTGAGTGGCTCAAATCCTTAGAATTTTGCCAGCACTTCCGCTTGCCTGGCAAGCAAAAGTAAAAATCAACGAGCTAATTCACTTAAAATACAATGGGTTAATCAAATAAAGCATTAAAAACATCGACCTACTTAGTACTTGAAAAGATTCTGACAATTTTGTAGCTTCATGTACTAAAATGATACTAGATTTAAGTTTAAGATAAAGATTTAAAATCCCTTTCAAATCTAGCTAATGTAACATGTAAACACGAAATATCGTATGATGAAATTTCAATTAAATCTTTGCTTGTTAAACATGCTTGAAAAAGAATCTTAGAGAGAGTTTTAATTTAAGAGATGAAAGAAGAAGAAGAATCCCAAGTTTGAATTTTTTTAAGACAAAGAGGTGTCTGTAGGAACAAAGAACACTAGATCCACATAAAAATCTTGAATGTGGAAGAGGATGCAACCCAGCTCAACTTCCTCCTGTAGTGCAGTAACCTGCATAAGTACAAAGCCTTGCACAATGCAGAAGCAAGATCAAATCCTGTATGTTCTACAAAAAGAGATTAAGAGAGAATAAGTATAACCAACTACAGTCTACTACTCCTAGATCTCAAATAATAAAAGCATTAACAAGAAATCTGAAACTACAAATTCTTGCTCTATGGGTTGATAGCGGCCTCCTAAGCTAGACAAATCTACAAGCCTATGAAAAATAAAATGTACCAGGCATGATATTACCTCGGTAAAAGCAAAGCATGCACAATAGTAGATAGTTGCACCACATGGACCTCCAAAATATTCTCTTATTATTCAAAAGATAGAAACAATAGCAATTACAAGAGTAAAGGTACCACTTGATGAAATTTTACCTAGGAATTGTTTGTCCATTCATGCCTTGGGGTGGACAAGGACACTTTAAATGTGGTCCTTATCTTATTTAAAAGTGTGAATGAATTTTTTTAATAAAGTGGCTTTTAAAATGAGTTCGAGTCATTAATTATTTTAAAAGTGACTTGATGAGAATTAAAATGTGGGTTAGTAATAAATTCTTATTTAATATTTAAAAATGATTTTTAAATGTTTTTAATGAGAAAGTGAGATTTAACATGAGTCCTAGATCTCATTTAGTTAGTTTTTAATATAAGCCATTGATTTTCTAATGGTGGTTACTCAAACAAAAATCCTAGGTAAATGATCAACCTAATTCATTGTTCACATTTCCAAAGAGAGTTTTTGGAGAGATGAAGAGAAAGAGAGAAGAAAAAAATTGAGAAAGTGAAACCCCTGCACTTAAATTGAGAAGGTTAAGCAGGGACACAATTCCCAAGGAGAGGGAACTTTTTTCAAGACATTGATTAGCACAGAAATTGAGGAGTTGAACAACATCATTAATTGCACAAAATTTCATAGAAGACCTTACTGTAACTGGTTGTACTTTTGCACATAAATCGAGGTAGCGCAATGGATCGATTTTTAAGGAGAAGGACATCATTTATTGTTGTACCAAACCATACATGGCATGAAATTCGAGGTAGGAAATTGTAGTTACAACGCATAGATTTCAAGGTAAATTTCAGACACATAAAACGAGGAAGACCGTACTGTACGAGTCTGTACAGTTAGCACTTGTGAGGCCGTACAAGATCAATTTTTGAGGTGCTGATTTTGACAGTCTATACAACTGTTTTAGAGTGATTTTGGCACATTTTTCGAGGAAGAAAAAGGAGATAATTACTGTTGTAATTTATTTGTAAATTTTCCCAAAAAGAATAAAGTATATCTCTAAAGAACAGGTTTTCCCTTCGGGATTTTTCTTGGACCGTTTTGGTCAAAATTCCGAGTCTCAGAATTTCATGTGTGTTGAGTAAAATATTTTTTCTGAGTAAGAAAAGTAGGGCTTTCATAAATTTTCTGAGTTTGAAAAAATTGAAATTATCTCATGTGTTTCAAGTTTATAGTTAAAAAATTTAATTTTTTATATGAACATGCATGATGGGGTTTGGGCATTAAACCATATGCAATGAACTGAAACTAAAACCAGGTTGGGGTTACAAAATTTTTATGGTATTAGAGTTGTGTTGAAGGATGAAAATTAAATCAGAAATTAAATTTCAGACTTGGAGAAATAAGGGAAAACAAGGTTTTGAGAACAAACGAGTTTCTTGGACTGAATTTTGATTATGGTTATCGGTCTTAGGACAGAGGAAAGGTTGGATGGGGAGGTAAATTTCAACCCATGTAAGGCTAGAATAATGTTAATTCTATGGGATAGTGAACTATGGGACATAGTAATCAACACTACAACCAATCGAGTGACCGTTCCTACATTTGCAACAACTAAAGTCGTAATTGACAAGAAGGATATAAAGGCCATAAGAATCCTTCTTCATGCAATAAAAGGCCATGTGATTCCATATGTATCAGGTAAAGACTATTCTCATCAGATGTGGACTGCTTTGACTAACCTTTACCAGAGTTCCAATGAAAACTGAAAAATGGTGTAAAGGGAGAAGTTAAAGAGCATTCAAATGAACAAGGGTGAGAATATGTCTGCTTACCTCACCAGGATCACACAAGTTAATGATGAGCTTAAAGTTGTTGGGGAGGTGATACAGGGTGTCAACTTGATACATACAACCTTGAATGGTGTGACGAAGCCATGGGTTGTATTAGTGGAGTCAGTGGTTTCTCGTGAGCACATACCTTCATGGGACCATCTTTGGAGCAATTTCATTCAGGAGGAAACCGAGAGGAGATATGTACAGGGAAATACATCTCACAACAACGAGGATGAGGAGAATGTGGCATTAGCAGTGAAGGATAATTAAGAAGAAGAAGTCCAAGAAGGGTTCCAAGGGTGGAACCAAGCAAAAAGACAGGGAGAAGAAGGACATGAGAAAAGTGAAATGCTTTGCTTGTCAGAATTTTGGGCATTATGCTAGATAATTCCCAAACATGAAGAAGAAGAAACAACATACAATGAATTCAATAGAGATTGATGAGTATGCTGCTAGATTCAATAGAGATTTTTCTCTCTTTACTGGTGGTTGTGGAGAGAGAGCATCATCCATCACCAGCAGGGATATTGAGGACCAGACAAAGCATTCTATGATCGTTGGGAATTCACTGAGTAATTCCACTACTTCCTCCACATGGTACATTGAAAGTGGATCTTCTAGTCACATGATAGGTGTTCGAGACATGTTCACAAAGATGTCAGAGACAGTCTTGGAATTGGAGGTTGTATTGGGTGATGATACAATGGTGAGGGCAGTTGGGCATGGGAGAATCTGCTTTGAGAGGGAGTCCATGGAGCCCATGTTATTGAGGGATGTCTTGTACATCCCTAAGATGAATAAGAATTTGTTTTCCAGTTTCCACAATTGAGGACAGAGGCCTTGGGGTATATGTCCTAGATGGCAAAGTGTACAACTTTCCCAAAGTAGAGGTTCCATCTGCTTCATATGTGATTGGATTTAAATGCATGAAACTGTACAAGCTTCTCTTCTAGCCACATCATGCACTCGCACACACACATAGCATAAGTGAGTCATGTGAGTTACAAAACAAGAGGATGGACCACCTTCATCATTCAGCTTTGAGGATGTTGAGAGACATGACTACAGGTTTACAGATTTCAACACAAAGCAGAGTGGTTGATGCAGAGGGTATGCTTTGGGAAAGGACACAAAGACTACTTTTCTGAGTAGTGATAGTAGGTCAGAGGGAGTGCTTGATTTGATTCATTCAGATTTGTGTGGTCCCATGTCTTCTGCATCATTAATAGGTTTTGAGTACTACATCACATTCATTGATGAATTTTCCAGGAAGACTTGGATCTAATTTCTGAGAAACAAGAAGTTAGAGGATGTCTTGCTTCAGTTCCAAGAGTTAAAAGCTCTTGTGGAGAACTAGACAAGAAAGAAGATCAAGGTGCTCATATTAGATATTGGAGGTGAGTATACCTCCCATGCATTCGATGCGTTTTATAGACAAGAGGTAATTAGGAGGTAGTTGATAGTTCCCTACACTCCACAGTATAATGGAGTGGCTAAAAGGAAGAATCATGCAATAATGAGTGTAGATAGAGCCATGCTGCATGATTATATCCTTTCTTTCTTTCTATGGGCTCAGGCCTATAGTACAACTATTTTTTTACAGAACAGGAGTCTGAACCATTCCTTGGGGTGAAAAACTCTTGAGGAGATGTTCACTAGGAAGAATCCTGAGATAAGCCACTTCCGCATTTTTGGAATCCCTACATATTCCCATGTTCTTCTGAGAAGAGGACAAAGTTGGAGGCTACTTGAGAGAGGGGTATGTTTTTTGGCTATGACGAGACTTTGAAGGATTTTTGCATATACCTTCTTGCACAAAGGAATGCTGTGGTGAGGAGGGAGGTGATATTTGAGAAGGAGTGGGCATTTCGAAAGTCTCGGTAGTCAGAGGATGAGAAACAATCACAGAGTTCAGCGAGTCAAGCCACATGGTATGCTGCTAGATTCAAGAGAGAGTTTTCTCTCTTTGTTGGTGGTTGTAGAGAGAGAGCATCATCCATCACCAGTAGCGGTATTGAGGACTAGCCAGAGCATTCTATGATCATTGGGCATCCATTGAGTGTTTCCACGACTTCATCCACATGGTACATTGAAAGTAAATCTTCGAGTCATATCATAGGCGTTCGAGACATGTTCACAGAGATGTCAGAGAAATGTTTGGAGTTGGAGGTTTTATTGGGTGATGATACAGTGGTGAGGGAAGTTGGGCATGGGACAGTCCGCTTTGACAGGGAGTCCATGGAGCCAATGTTACTGAGAGATGTCTTGTATGTCCCTGAGTTGAATAATTTTTTTTTATTTTATTAATTTATTAATTTTTATTTTTTCCATGATTGAGGACAAAGGCCTTGGGGTATATGTCTTAGATGGGAAAGTGTACATCTTTCCCAAAGCATAGGGTCCATCTGCTTCATATGCGATTGGATTTAGATGCAGGAAACTATACAAGCTTCTCTTCCAGCCACATCATGCACTGGAACACACACATAGCAATAGTGAGTTGTGTGAGTTATGGAATAGGAGGATGACCCACCTTCATCATTTATCTTTGAGGATGTTGAGAGACATGACTACAGGTTTACAGATTTCGGCACAAAGCAGATTGGTGTATGCAAAGGGTGTGCTTTGGGAATGTTCCCAAAGACTGCTTTTCTGAGCAGTGATAGCAGGTCAGAGGGAGTGCTTGATTTGATTCATTCATACTTGTGTGGTCCCATGTCTTCCGCCTCGTTAATAGGTTTGGAGTACTGCATGACATTCATCGACGAATTTTCTAGGAAGACTTGGATCTACTTTCTGAGAAGCAAGAAGAGGATGCCTTGCTTCAATTCCAAGAGTTCAAAGCTCTTGTGGAGAACCAAATAAGAAAGAAAAGATCAAGGTGCTCAGATCAGATAATGGAGGTGAGTATACCTCCCATGCATTCGATGAGTTTTGTAGACAGAAGGGAATGAGGAGGTGGTTGAGAGTTCCCTACACTCCACAGTAGAATGGAGTGATTGAATGGAAGAACCATGCAAGAATGAGTGTAGCTAGATCCATGTTGCATGATCAGAGCCTTCCTTTCTTCCTATGGGCTTAGGCCTGTAGTACAATTGTTTTTGTACAGAACATGAGTCTTCATCGTGCCTTGAGGTGCAAAAATCCTGAGGAGATGTTCACCAGGAAGAATCCTGAGATAAGCCACTTCCAGATTTTTGGATGCCCTACATATTCCCATGTCCCTTCTGAGAAGAGGAAAAATTTGGAGGCTACTAGAGAGGGGTATTTTTGTTGGCTATGACAAGACATTGAAGGATTTCCGTATATACCTTCCTACACAGAGGAAAGTTGTGGTGAGGAGGGAGGTGATATTTGAGGAGGAGTGGGCCTTTTGAAAGTCTCGAGATTCAGATGAGGAGCAACAACATATTTTTACTCCAAAAGTGACAACATCACAAAGTTCAACGAGTCAAGGCGCAGGGTCACAGTTCTCAGGGGTGACTGGGTCACATGTTACATGTTCATCTGTTTCAGGGACACAATCTACATGGATTTTTGGTATTGGGATAGGTTCATGGATCATTGGTTCATAGGTTTCACCCTCATGTGATTCAAGCAAACATGGTTCAGGTTCAAGTTCATCAGGCATATGATCTCAAACCACATGTACTTATTTAGGGAGACATTCGTCAGATGAGGATGTAGAGGAGGGTCTGCCACATGGTGCTACTTCCAAGAATGGAAATCCAAGTTGGATTAAGGAGCTTGTGAAGGAAGAAAAGGAATCTGTGAGGACAGCCAAGAGGGATGTCAAAGAGAGCTAGGAACCAGAGAGTTTTTCCAGTTACTTAAAACAGGTGACCAACTTGCATGAGTCCAACCTGCTATTTATGAGGAGGCATCCACACATCAGATTTGAAGAGATTTCATGATGGAAGAGTACAATTCCATCATGAAGAATGATGTGTGGTAGGTTGTTCCCATACCGAAGGGTAAGTCAGTTGTGACTTCCAAGTGCCTCTATAAAATCAAGCATGTTGCAAATGGTAGCATCGAGAAGTATAAATCTCGATATGTAGTGTGTGGGTTCTCACAGGAAAAGTGAGTTGATTATGACGAGACCTTTGCACCGGTAGCTATATTTTCTTCGAACAGAGCAGTGATCTCCATTGTTGTAGAGATGGGTTTGAGGACTCATCAGATGGATGTAAAGACCGCTTTCCTCAATTGTCTTGTTAAAGAAGGAGGTATATCTAGAGAAACCATAGGGATTTGAGATTCATGATCAAAAGTATCATGTATGCAGGTTGAAAAAGGCCTTGTATGGTTTGAAGCAAGCCCCTCGGGCCTGATACTAGAGGATGATTCATATCTACTTTCAATTGGGTTTAAGAAGAGTGAGGATGATCCCAACCTATAATTCATTGTGGTTGGAGGTGATCCGCTCATTCTTTTGCTATATGTTGATGATTTGTTCATTACAGGAGGAGAGCACTTGATTGAGGCATGCAAGAAAGATCTTAATTCAAAGTTTGAGATGACAGACCTTGGGTTGATGCATTACTATTTTGGCATGGAGGTGTGGCAACAGGATGGACATGTTTTCTTGGGCTAAGGAAAATATGTTGCAGATGTTCTGAAGAGATTTCCTATGTAGGAGTGCAGGCCCATGTCCACACTCATGATCCCTAATTGGAAGAAGCTTCATGCTTCTGAGGGAGAGTTGGTGGATCCTACTTTATATCGTCAACTTATTGGTTCATTGATGTTTTTGATCAACACCAGATTGGATATGAGTTTTGCGGTGAACACTCTCAGTCTTTTCATGGTGGAGCCTAGGCGAGTGCACTGGAAAACCACAAAACATGTTTTGAGATGCCTTGCTAGGATAATATACTATGATCTAAACTACATGAGGTCAGATGGTTTGGGCTTGGTTGGTTTCACAGACTCAGATTGGGTAGGTAATGTTTCGGACCAGAAGAGCACTTTCAGTTGTTGTGGTTCGTTCGGAAGCAAAAGTATGTTGCTTTGAGTTTTGAAAAGACTGAGTACATGGAAGCCAATCAGGCTAGTTGCGAAGCATTGTGGCTTCACAAGTTAATGGTAGACTCACAAGAGACTATATTTAGAGAGGAGTTGTTGATTTGTAGTACATTTCTACTAATGAGTAAGTAGCAAACATTATCACAACGTATTTGGGAAGGTGGAAGTATATTCATTTCAGAGACAAGATGGGGGTGATGAAAAACACCTTTCTCGATATGAGGGAGTGTTGAAGTTTTACCTAAGAAGTGTTTGTCCATTCATGCCTTGGGGTGGACAAGGACACTTAGCTTATTTAAAAGTGTGAATGCCTTTATTTGATAAAGTAACTTTTAAAGTGAGTTTGAGTCATTAATTATTTTAAAAAGTGACTTTATGAGAATTAAAAGGTGTGTGAGTAATAAATTCTCATTTAATATTTAAAAGTGATTTTTAAATGCTTTTAATGAGAAAGTGAGATTTAACATGAGCCCTAGATATCACTTAGCTGGCTTTTAATATAAGCCATTGATTTTCTATTGTTGTTTATTCAAACAAAAAGGCTAGGGAAAGGCTTAACCTAATTCATTGTTCACATTTTTGAAGAGAGAGTTTTTGGAGAGAGGAAGAGCAAGAAAGAAGAGAAAAAGTGAGAGAGTGAAACCCTTGCATTGAAATTGAGAAGGTTAAGCAGGGGCACAATTCCCAAGGAGAGGGCACATTTTTAAGGCATTGAATAGCACACAAATCGAGGAGTTGAACAACAACATTAATTGCACAAAATTTCAGAGAAGACCTTACTGCACCTGGTTGTACTTTTGCACAGAAATCGAGGAAGAGCAGTGGCTCGATTTTTGAGAAGGACAACATTTATTGTTATACCGGAGCATACAAATCCTGAAATTTGAGGAAATTACAGTTACAATGCACAAATTCCGAGGTATATTTTAGACACAGAAAATGAGGCAGACCGAACTCTACTAGTCTGTACAATTCGCATGTGTGAGGCGGTATAGGCTCAGTTTTCAAGGTGTTGGTTTTTTACAGTCCATACAACATTTTCAGAGTGTTTCTGGCACGTTTTTCAAGGAATAAAAAGGATACAAGTACTGTTATAATTTATTTATAAATTTTCCTGAAAAGAATAAAATCTCTCTCTGAAGAACAGGTTTTCACTTCGGGGTTTTTCCTAGACCATTTTTGTCAAAATTCCAAGTATTAAATTTCATGTGTGTTGACTGAAATATTTTTCTGAGAAAGAAAAGTAGGGTTGTTATAAAAAAAAATTAGTTTGAAAAGGTTGAAATTATCTCATGTGTTTCAAGTTTACAGTTAAAAAATTTAATTTTTTATATAAACATGCATAATGGGGTTTTGGCATTAAACCAAATGTAGTGAACTGAAACTGGAACCAGGTTTGGGCTACAAAAGTTTCACCACCTTCCATCAAGGATGAGTGAGAGAGCCCTGCTTATATAAAAATAATAAAGAGAGGGGGGCACATGGGCTAATTGGAGAGGAGGGCGAGTTAGGGAGAAATTGAAGGGAATGTGTTGGAGTTGAATGGAAATTTTCCTCATGATATGGGCGCAAGCTATCATGAAGTATGCCCTCCCTCCATGATATTTCCATCCAAGCTGCAACCAATTGCCATTTCAACAAATCCGCCCCTCTTATGAGAGAGGGTGCATCCCTCACTTGAGATCAACTCGACATGCCTTGGATCTGATTGATATCACTTGATTTGATATTTAGTTAACCAAGCCATGATTTCCAGTTGACTTTGGAACCACTCTTGACATGTCTTTGACAAAATTCCACTCATTCAGGAATGTTGAATTTTGTCCTTTTGGTCATTCATTTGGTCTTTTTCACCTTTTTCGAAAGAATTTTGATTTAAGTGATAAATAATCACTCAAATATTCTCAAAAGTGGGTTTATGGGAATAGTGGGTGCTACGAGTTAGAAAGCGAGCACCCCCTTGGAAAATTTCGCCTCCTAACCACATTTTTATGACTTTTCTAATTTTTACATTAAAAACATTAAAAAATCGCTCGTTTTATAGGATTTTTTATTTATTTGCGGAATTAAAAAAAAAAAAACTATGGGGTCTTAGTGCTCGTTCATATAACTCAAAAATGTTAAATATCATGGTAATATATATATACTCTTATACTTTAATAACCTCCTAAGGCCTAACCACCAAGACAATTACTCCAGCTTTGGAGATTTGAGTGAAAAACTAAAAAAATATAAGTCGTTGAAAAACAACGTATAATTAACCAACAAAAAACACTCTAGAATAACTTATTGATGGCCGAGTCTAAGTAAGTCAAACCTATTACAAATACTCATCATCCTATTCCAACTTATTACAATTTCCCCAAGGGGTATGAACATGCAAAATTTTGGAAAATGACAAAAATTGATCTACATGGACTTCTGATAGTGATCAATTGACTTGTTCATTCTTTGGTGACTCAACTGAAGAGTTTCATCCTCAAAATGAACATAAATGCTCAAAAGTTTTTCAAAATTACATTCCATAAACAAAATTCTTTTAATGTTTAGTATTTATTGAGATGGTTTGTATTAAAGGTTTTAACATTTTATTAAAAATAAAATTAATAAAATTTATACACATATGGAAACATTCAATCACTTTGTTTTAATATGTTTTCTATGTCAACAAGTGGAATATTTAGTATTTAGATTTTCTAAGCAATTCGTGTTTGATGATTTAGTTTCACATTAGTTAAACTAATAACACAATTAGTATCGTTATTAATTATATTTCTATTTTTTATTTTTTTGAATGATTATTATTATTTAAAAAAATTGAAATGTCTTATTTAAATTGATTGTTCAAGTGAGCCCTGCCTAGATTATGAAACCCATCATAATTCTTAGTAGATGAATTATGTTGACAAGCATCTCATGGTTTTATCTTTCAAGATATAGATGTATATGTAGAAAACCTTCATTTTGATTTGAAGTTAAATGGAAGGCATAATGTTTTGGCTTTTGATTTGGATGTTTGAAAAAGAGAAACGGAGGGTCCCATATCATGAAACCTACTAGAAGTTGTAGGAAATTTATGTAGGTAATCAACATATAGTTTTATATTACACTTAGATTGTGAATGTTGCAGAAAGAACGAAGACATAGAAGGGTAAAGCATTTTGGAGTTTTTGTTTTGATATCTACATAAGTGATTTGGAAGGTTAGAGATGTGTGAGGTTGTAGAGACTATCATGGAGGAGCTTGTTGATTGGAAGGACAATTCTATGTAACTGTGTAGTAGGTGGGTTACTCCTTTTTGTCATTGGTTATTAGTTTTGTTGAAAAATGTATCAAGGCAAGTGTTGTTCATCTAATGATGCTTAGGGGTGGACAATAATAAATGAGGTTCCTAGTCACTTTATTAAGTGTGAAGTACTTTATATTTACAAAGTCACTTTATAAAGGTGGTTCTTGGTTATTTGATTAAATTGACTTTATGAGATTTAAAAGGTCGGTAAAATATTTAAATGACTCTTTAATTATTTAAATGAAGGCGAGTGAAATTCATTAATGAGAAAAAGTTGAGCATTTAATGGCATAACTGAATCCGGTCGTTCAGTCTAAGAAGCGAATCCGACTTCCATATTTGCTGAAATATATATATGAATATCAATATAAGATAGATGATGATAATTACAATTGTGGCCTACCCTTTAAATACCGCTTAGGCACTTATCATGAGGAGTTATATCCTCTTTTACAATAATAGTAATCTTTACTTGATTATTAATTTATAGGTTGTTAATATATATATATATATATATATATATATATTTAGACTGTAACAGGGGGGAGATTAATTATAGACCGGTGAAAAAGCCACCGGGTGTTGTAATACATCATAATCTGGATTTAAAAGCTCATGAGCAGTTGAAAATCTCATGAAGTCAATAGTGACCTGCTAAGCCCCAAGGCTCAAAAAACTGAAGCTAACATAACAGCAAATAGTTATAAGGAAGAGAGAAGAAGAGGGTAGGACTATTTGGAGTTAAACTTCTCCCTAATCTTATTAATTGCTGTCTCCAGTGCTGTAATTCGGTTCCCAAAGTCCTCTGTGACATTGGCAGCGTCTTTGAACTGTGAGAAGACGACATCTTGATAGTATTTCATCTCTCCTTTGGATTCCTTGAGGTCATTCTTGAGAGAACGCAGCACAGTAGAGAAATTCTTCCAGTGCTTGAGGTCTTCTTCAGCATTGGATTTGATCGAATTTCCTTGTTCATCTGACTTTGATTTGAGAGCATCCAGAGACTGTTGGATGTCTGCAAGTATTTCTTCCACTGTCTGTGGATTGGAGGATGACCCTACTGATGCCATGGGATCTGGGGCGAGCTGGGTGGGCGCAACGAGCTGGGCGGGCGCGAGAAACCAGTGGAGAGGCGATCTCCAGAACCTGCAAAACTCAGAGCTCTTGAAGAGTGTTCTTGGGGCTGCTCGGAAAGGGGATTGAGAGGCCCATAATAAGGAGGAGAGGGATCACGAGAATGGGATGGAGGAGATTTGAAGTACATACGAATCTCCAAAGCACTCATTGCTGTACCGAGGAAGTGACTTAAAGGTTCAAGAAAAATACAAAAATGCATCCCACGCCGGTCCTGAAGATATACTCCAGAGAGAATCTCTGACAGAGTCAATTTAGGGAATATTGTAGAGAGAATCTCTGCCATTTACAAGCATAACGTTTCTGTCCAGCACTGCGGCCTTGTTGGCCTCCAGATCCACCTATTCATTGAGTCCACGAAGGATGTGGAAGAAGCTGATTTCTTTGAACTTTGAGGCTAACAAGAGGATTTTTTTAAGGATAGAGATTAAGAACATACTGGAAGGCAAATTTTTGGATCTCAGGGCTTGGATGATTAGTTTCGAATCTCCAAACACCACCAGAGAGTCTAAGTTTCTCTCATGGGCTTGCTTGAGGCCTTGCCAAAGTGCCAGCGCCTCTGCCTTGTTGTTGGTCATTGAACCTAGCCCCCAAGCATAGGTGGCTAAGACAAAGTTCTCGTCCGAAAAGAGGACCCCTCCTCCTCCTGCTAGTCCTGGATTGCCTTTTGAGGCTCCATCAAAAAATAGGGTGCTTTCTTTTAATTTAGATCTCCACATTAGGAATTCATTTTCTTCGAGGCGGATTTCCCAATTAGCAATTTTTGAGATGGGAGCATTTGGAATAGGCTCAGGATGTCGAGATTGAGACAACCATCTTCTCTCTTGGGGATCCAAGTCTCTGGAATTCTTAAGCTTGCTCTTGGCTACCGATAGCTCCCCCAGGAGGGCTTTGGACTTGATTGCAATCTTGATGCTTGACCTTTCCTCATCCCTGAAGATTCGGCTATTACGCTCCAGCCAAATCTTCCAGCACATAGCTTTGGGGGCCCATATCCAAATTGATTTAAGAAGGTATTTTTTATGGAGATCAAAGGGGGAGCTGGTGGCCCAAGCGGCAAACAGGTCAGGGATGTTTTGGGGGATAGCGAGATCCTCAAGGTTTAGGAGGAGGACCTGCGACCAGATTTCTTGGGCGAAGGGCCAAGTTATCAGGAGATGATTCATTGTCTCTTCCTCAGAACAACAAAGAGGACATCTTGACGGACCCTCCATGCCTCTATTTTTAAAATTTTCCCCAGTCAAAATACTTTTATGAGCAGCTGTCCAGTAGAAGAAGTCGATCTTGGGCACGGAAGGGTAATTCCAGATAAAGTTCCAGCTAGCTGGATTGGGAGCGGCGTGAGGCGAGGAGAGGAAGGCTCTATATCCTTCGGCGGCTGTGTAATTGCCTGAGCGCTGGCCCCACCCTCTTTTGTCTTGACTGTTCTTTGCTGAAGGAGTTTTCCCTTGGAGGTGCTGAATTAAGCAATCCTTTTCATCATTTAGCCATTGGGGGAGATTGTCCAGATGCCAGTCCTTCCAAATGCAGTCTCCATCTTCCTCCCAGCTTGAGATGTCCCAAAGAGTATTTATGTTATTATTTTGAGCCCAGTCCATAATGTTCCTTATCCCAGGATTTTGTCCTAGAGGTTGTTCTCCCATGATGGAGTCCTCCCATAGCTTTATTTTCTTTCCGTTTCCAGGGATCCAATGGAGATTGGATTGGAATAGTGGAAGGACTTTGAGACAAAGCTTATAGATGGGAGAGCCTTTCTTACGATGGATTGGCTTATCCAGGCATCGTAGCCTTTCCCCAGTGAAGTATTTCCTTCTGAGAACTTTGTTGCTCCAACTATCTCTTCCTGCGACCAGATTCCACAGAGTTTTGGCCCCCATGGCCAAGTTTTGTCTTGCCAGATCCCTTACTTGAAGGCCTCCTTCCTTATAGGGAATTTGGATTTTATTCCAACTAACCAGATGGATTCGGTGGAGGTTCCCTTTGCCTCCTTCCCAAAGGAAATTTCTTATCAGCATCTCCATTTTTTTCAAGATAGAGACCGGAGTGAGCAGAATGGAGTTTTGATAAATTGGGATACTCATGAGCACAGATTTGAGCAGCACTATTTTTCCTGCTAGATTTAACCAGTTGGAACCCCAGTTTTGGATTCGATTCTTAAATTTATCAATGATAGGTGTCCAATGAGTTGCTCTCAAGCCTTTCTTAAAGATTGGAGCGCCTAGGTAGGTGAAGGAGTCCCAATCGTGGACAGCTTCCATGCCAAGCGATCTGGCTATCTCCCCTAGCTCCTTTACTGAGCAATTCCAGCCATATATCTTACTCTTCTGAAGGTTGATTTTGCTTCCTAAGATCAGATTGTAAACTTCAAACTCTTTCTTAAATTGGTTTTCCAAGAAGATGCAAGCTCCACCTAAAAGGATCGTATCATCCGCGAATTGTGCATGATTGATGTTTTCTACCTTTGGGGCCAGCCGGAGTCCTGAGAGGAGATTCTTCTGCTTGCTGGAGATTAACTAAAAGCTTATGACAGAAGCTTGAATTGCATAAAGGAGGGGCGATAAGGGACAACCTTGCTGGAGCCCTCTGGACGCTTGGAAAAAGTCAGTGGATCTGCCGTTTACCAGAGGGGATATCCACGGGGCACTGATACATCCATGCACCCAATTGATAAAATGCGCATAGAAACCAAGTTTCTTCATGACTAAGAAGAGGAAGTCATGTCTAACCCTGTCAAAGGCGTTGGCTAGATCCAACTTTATCACCATTCCTTCTTCTTTATTCTGGAAGCTAGAGTGGATAGCCTCTTGGACAAGGAGGATATTGTCTTGAATCTTTTGCCCTTTAATGAACCCCCCTTGGTTCTCCGGGATGACTCTGGGGAGGATTTTTTTAAGCCTGTTAGCAATAATTTTGGTTATAATCTTGTAGCTTAAGTTGCAAAGGGAGATTGGTCGGAATCTGGTGAAGGAGGTGGCTCCCTTTTCTTTCGGGATTAAAGTAAGAAAAGCAGAATTGGTGCTTCCCCCAATTTTGCAGGTGGATTGAGAGTGCCTTACCATCCTTAGAAGGTCCAATTTAATAATATCCCAACAACTAATGTAGAAATTGGCAGTAAAACCGTCAGGGCCAGGGGTGCTGTCAGGATTCATTTTGAACAGGGCTCTTTTTAGTTCTTTTAAGGAGATGGGGGCAGAAAGGAGGAGGTTATCAGCCTCTTGTATCAGGGGAGGAATGAGGTCGAAAGGGTGGTCCATAGGGTTTAAAAGGGCGTCCTCAGAAGCAGAGAAGAGATCTTTGAAGGTGAGGAAGGATGCTTTCTTTATTTCTTCAGGGTATTTTATCAGGGATCCTTGGAAGTTGATTTCATTTACAGCTTTGAAGCTTTTACGAGCTTCAGCTTGTTTGTGGAAATAGTTTGTATTTTTATCCCCGCTCTCTAGCCACAAGCTTCTGGACTTTTGACGCCAGAATTCTTCTTCGACCCTACAAGCTTTAAAATAGGACTTTTGAAGCTTTGATTCTTTGGAGAGAGTGTTGTTGGTGATGGGGAGAGTGTCCATTGCATGCTGGTGATTTTCGAGGGCTTTTTGGGCTGTGATTCTGATGGAGGTAGGAGAGGATAAGAGCTTAGCTCAGTTCTTTATATCTGATTTGAGCCTCTTTAGTTTCTGCTCCCAGGAGAAGGAAGGGGACCCAGGTATCGGGATAGACCAGGAATCCGAGATTACTTGCTGGAAATTATCTTGAAGCAACCAAAGCGGGCTGAAGCGGAAAGGGATGGGGCCAAGAGTGGAGTCAGAGAAAAGATCTAGCAAGATCGGTCTGTGGTCCGAGGTGCAGTTGGGGAGGATTTTAGAGGTGGCCATCAAACCAGAGGTAAGGAAGTCAGAGTGGATGAGGAATCTGTCAAGGCGAGCTGCTATGTGACCAGGACCCTGTCTTTTGTTGGACCAGGTAAACTTCCCTGAAGGAGGCTTAATATCCATCAAATCCCAGTGGAGGATAATGTCCTCTACCCATTCTCTATCTTGATCCCTTACTATGGAGCCTCCTTTCTTCTCTTCAATGGCCAGCGTGACATTGAGGTCTCCGGCAATGATGATGTTTCTTGGATTGTGCTGGCTTAGAAACAAATCAAGGGAGTCCCATCAGCTGCATTTTTTCAGAAAAAAGGTTAGGAACATACATGTTAAAGAGACTTACTTGCTGACCGGAGTCCCGGTGGAGAAGACTTGTGAAGATCCAATGATCGCTGCATTCCTTATTGACCAATTCGAATTTGGTAGAATCCTAGAAAGTGGCTATTCCTCCTGAGGCCCCTTTTGAGCTTATTGCTATCCCAGGGCCCTTTTTCCAGAAGGCGTGACCAGCTTGGTAGAGGATTGCATCCTCCATTTTTGTCTCTTGAATTAACAGAATGTCCGGCTTGTTTATTCTGATGATGTCTTTCAATGCTTCTTCTTTTGGGTTGGAGCCTAAACCTCTGCAGTTCCAGGAGATGTATCGCATTTAAAATTTTTTGGGTGGGGAGGACCCCTTGGAGGGTTGGCCTTGCTTGGATCTTGTACTAATCATGGTTGGAAAAGTTTTCTGAGTTCCTTTGGCTACATCTCGGAAGGACTTCTCTTCTCGATGCTTTTTATTTTTATTTTCTTCCCCTGTTGGACCTTAGCGGCGTTGCATGTGAACTGCTGGATTCCGAGGCTCCTTCATCAGAGAAACCACCTTGGTCGGAGTCTAGATTAGACGGATCCTCCTCCTGGCTGATAACCTTTGAGAGTTCTCCCATGGGGACAGAGGGAGGGATATCACCAGATATGACAGGTGGATCTGAGACTGGTTGCTAGGGAATTTCACTAGGGGCGATGGGTTCTACCGAAATCGGACTAGCAGCATTTCTTCCTTCTTCGTTTGTTCCTTCAGTTGCCGTGGGTTGCTTTGAGGTAGGCGCCTGAGTGGGGTTGGATGGTAAGATCCTTCCTTCTGTGGTCACCTCCTTACTGCTTGAGGCTTGCAGCATGGATCCTAGCCTTTTCTCTTGAGTTTTCGAGGCTGCTTTCCCTTTTTTGGGTCTTTGCCATCCTTTTGTTTCGTCCCCTTGCTGATTTTTGGGACAGTTTCTTTGGAAGTGACCGTGCTCATGTCAGTGTCTGCATTTGAAGGGCAGCTGCTCGTAGTCCAACTGTTGAAAGTGATGCCAATCACCCACCGAGATCTTGATTGCTTCTGGTAGCCCAGCCTCAAGATCCACCTCAATGCAGATTCTAGCACAAGAATATTGTCCCTTGGGTTCTGCCTTGTCAATGTAGCGGCCAAGCCCATTCCCTATTTTTTTCCAGAGATTCAGAGTTCTAGTAGTGCGCTGGAAGATTTGGGAGACGGACCCAAACAGGTACCTCCTTAGGGGAATCGAGATTCAGATCGAAATCCGGGGTCCAGCGGTTGAGATACAGGCCCTGGGACCCCATGAAGTAAGGACCATTCCTGAATATGAGATCTCGATCATCCTTGGAGATGAATTCAAAAATATAGAAACCTCTGCCCACTGGGTAGCAGGTCATGCTGTGCTTCAGTTGGGGCCTCCAGTTTCTTTGAATCCAGTCGTCGGTGGTTCTGGTGGAGGGCCATAAACCCATGAAATGCCCGACCAGTCCAAGTTCCGCCAAATCCAGAGCAATCTTGATGGGTTTTTCTTCTGGCAAGACAATTCCAGGTATTGCATTCAGTTTCTTAATGAATTTCGGGATCTGAGGGGTTACCAGTTTCTTCCCGGCAATCGATAACAGCCTCCTGAAGGCAGCTTCATCAGAGATAGATGGGGAGGGAGGGGATTTCCCTCCCCCAGGAGCAACCATGGCGGCCGCTGGGTAGCGCACTCAGCATAAAGCCCTAGTTGAAGACACGCGCGGCCTCAAACTTTTTTTTTCGATCGCAATCACTTTTCATTTTGATCTATAAAAAGATGGTTGTTCAGGTTGTTAATATATTATGTATGTATGTATGTATGTATGTATTATTATTATTTGTATATTATTGTATATATGTAACATTGCCACCCCCTTTAATGACAACTTTGTCCTCAAAGCAGAATTGTTGATGTCGCTTTTTGTTTTGGATTTGTGTTGAGCGTTGATTTAAATTGTGCAATCTTGAACGAGTCTCCTTATCTTGAAGAAGGCCTATATCCTTTTTGTATTGTGATTCTTCCTACTTGGATGGAGCATTTTTCGGTCCATACAATCGGTACTTACTTCCTTTCCACTTAAATTTCATGTATTGTTTTTCTAAGTTAGTAGAGTAAGTTCCTAACGATGTTAACCAGTCGGTGACTAATACCATGCCTACTTCATTAAGTGGTAAGGAAATACAATTGAGTTGTAGGAGTAGGTTTTATATCTGCACTGCCACCTATGAAATTTTCCCACTTCTTCGATGTGTTGGTCAATGATGGTTGAGGATTCAAGTCCTTTTGCATGGAATGCGAAAAGATTGAGTTCCTTTACCTTGTTGATACCAATCAAATTATGGGTACTTCCATAATCGACCAAAATTGTGATGTCCTTATTGTTAATTTTCCTAGTAAGTTGTAAAATATTTGGCCCTGAATTCCTTGATTCCGTTACTTGGAATGGGATTTATTCATCTTTGCGGTTTTCACGACTTCTCAACTGAGGTGGGACATATTTCTTTGAGAGTGGTTGACTTTCCTCTTGTTGGGTTTTAACCTTCTTAATTGTCGTTGGATCTTCTTCTTTACAAGTTTGTTGAGCACATGTAATAACCGCTATTGAAACTTCGTATGAGCTTGTGTCTTTATCAGAATTAGATGTATTTTCTTCCGTTGATACCTGCATTTATTTTTCATTTATGATTTTGCAGTGTGTTGTAGGATTGGATATGCATTTATGGTTTAGAATCCAATATTCACCACATCGACGACACTTGTTATTTTTATTTCTTCTGTCATTGTCATAATGACTTGTGGATGTTTTTTACTCCCCTTCAACTTCATATCCATACGACTAGAAACTGTTTCAATGATGACCTGGTGTCCAGTGGTCTCCGCAATATCTGTATTCTACCTCTTTTTCTTGTGAATGATTTATGTCAACCCTTGCTTTTGGTATTCCTTCTATTTTGAGTTCTGTTGCTTTTGCTTTATGTCTTTCTACTTTGACATTTGGTATGTCGTGCATTTTAACTCTCTTTGTATATATGGTTTTAGGCCTCCTAAATAAGTTTCAAGTTGTTGCTTATCAGATAATCCAAACACTTTTGAAGTGAGAGATTCTCATTGATGCGTAAATTCCTCAACGCTTCCTTTCTGTTGTAACCTCGTAATCTTTGATAAGAATTCATCCTTAGTAATTCCTTGAAACTTAAAAAAAAACGTTTTTAAACAATTTTCAAGTATATGAAAATTTGTCCCTTTTCCACCATATGTACCAATTGTAGGCATGTCTGTTAGAAAAACGGGATTGCAGAGCAATAATAGTTATATAATTAAATTATTAAACAAGATGCAAATCTTAAACACATTACAAGAGAGACACATATATAACGTGGTTCACCCAAGATGGGCTATGTCCACACATAAATTTTCAGTCCTTTATTATTATACCATCCAGCAAAATGAAGGGATACAACCTCCATCCCCTCTACACTTCCTCTTCACACTCTCGCAGTCTCTCTCTCAGAATCACATATATTGTTTACAATGGTACAATACAATACCGAGCCACATTACAATACTTTCCTTTTATAGGGGGGTTACCATGGGATAATACTACGGGCCACCCAATACCATGGGTCCGCAAACAATCTGGACCCCCGCGGGGGACGATGTACCCCCACACCCCCCCAATTGGGACGAGTGTACAGTAAAACTAGGGTACAAACACATCTTAACAATAACATCTCTGAATCTAGAAGATTAGGCTCCACAACCAACACTGTCATTCCAGGTGCATTTACACATACTTCATTTTTCTTCATCCATCATAACGTTGTATAAATCAAAGTGTTCATAAGATTTTTTTTAACCATGTGACACATTGGTCGTCACTTCCATTCTACTTCAACATCTCAATTTTTTCTTTTGGTGGACATACTATAAAATACTGATGTTGGGTGCCTTTTGATTTATTGCATGGTGGCGACTCAGAATTGCAAGATGGGGTGACAGATCCATATCTGGATGTTATGTGAGAAGATAATAGATCTGTAAAATATATAAATAAAAATGTTGAATGATAGATAGATATAACAAAGCTGGTGACGGTGTGCTTTTATAAGCATTGACTAGTCACGAGATCAATACTTATAAAAGTGTGTCTTTGACTATTAATTATTAATTATTAACTATTTAACTATTTATACTTATTTTTGTATGTAACATTTCTATCCCCTTTTAGGGAAGCTTTATCCTCAAAACCGATTTTACTGATATCAATTTGATTCTGGATATGCGTTGAAACGCTGACTTGAGATGTGTATTCTAGATTGGTTCCTTTTTCTGGATGTGAGCCTAGACCTTTGTGTTGTAATCCTTTATGTTTGAGTGGTGATTTTTTGAAACAACACAACTTGTAATTATTTGTTTTCCATACCATCTTTTGGATTCCATGTATGAACAATTGGGGACCTTCATTACTTCCACTTTTTGGACTAGTTGTGGATCCAACATTGAATGTCATAATGATGTAGGTATTTTTAAAACATAATTTTCGATCTTGGAAATCAAAGTGACGACCATCTTTAAGTTCTTGGAGTTTGAAAATATGAGAGTAATCTTTCTCAATTTCATCGTGCAATATTACTGTAAATAGCTTCCATTTTACAACCTTATTGAGTGTGAACTTAAATTATAACAATTTCAAAGATATGTGGGGGTTGTCACAAAAAAACGCACATCTAATGTTAGGATATTTAGACACTTAGGAGTTAGTTAAGATCAACTTATTTAATATATCTGTTAGGTAAAAGTGTGTTTCTTTAATATGCATTTATAAATATTCTAATCCGATGATCACGATATGTTCTAGACATAGAGTGATCCAACGGTTCAACTTCTCTTAGATCATACCTACCATTGATCCGTGGCTTAACACCCAATTGGTCCATGATCTCTATTTAAAGAGCATGGAGGGTCATTGGCTAGTTGATTGATTATGAGAAGCTCATGTAACTTTCTTTCTTTTGCATAATAAATTGCTCCAAGTAGCTATTTGGCTGGGGTCGTGGACTGTTTCCCTCTCGATGGTTTTAACCACGTGACAAACATCGGTGTGTTGATCTGTGATCTATTTGTGTGAAGTGGTTGCTGAAAGTGTTCGGTCTTTTGGGAGTACCCGGTGTACCTGAACATGGTATCAAAGCATTTATGAAGAGCCGCTTTCGGTTTTGATCAAGATCTGGAACCGGTGTTGCCAAAACTTTGAAAGGGTTTTTGGTTCTGGAAATTTTGTGCAATTGTGGCCTGTGGGAGTTGTTCTATTGCGTTTGGAGCGTCGTTTCCATTGGGAAATAATTTTTGTTTCATCAAAAACTGTTTCCGTTTGTTCCAGAAACACCCATTTCGGCAAATTTGAAGGTATAATGTTATAGTGACGGATTTGTTTTATTTTTTTTCAAATCTCTCATATTTTATTAGTTTTATTATTATATCTTTACTGTTTTAGTGTCGAACTGTTGCCTTCCCTGGCTGCGTCTGCTCTTTTTCGTGCACCTTGCGCGACCACGACGAATCAGAAACAGAAAGGGAAATTTTTTTATTCTTGTCTTCTCGGCTATGTATGCTCTTTTCCGTGCATGT
This sequence comes from Pseudotsuga menziesii, assembly GCA_001517045.1. Classification (NCBI taxonomy): domain Eukaryota; kingdom Viridiplantae; phylum Streptophyta; class Pinopsida; order Pinales; family Pinaceae; genus Pseudotsuga; species Pseudotsuga menziesii. Next base: position 104,215 of record LPNX010203767.1, on the reverse strand, counting down.
TGTGCGATCACAGCAAATCAGAAACAGCAAGAAACCTTGAAAACACAAACTTTTCGGGTAAGCTAACCAAGATCTAACCCCATTGTGTGAAAAAAGTTTTTTTGTTTTTGTTTTTCGTTTTTTTGGGTGATTTGCAGAGAAAAAAAAAACACGGAGAATGAGAGAGAAGAGTAAAAAAAAAAAGCCCCCTTCCTCTTTCCATTCTTTTATGTGCCTTTTAAACTTAGCTCACCTGGTTCAAAGTTGTTTTATTCCTTAATAGGTCTTGAGTTCAAGTCTTATTAAGCTACTTTTTAGTGCATGCAATTTCTATTTTCAAATTACTTTATTGTAAAAGTGCATCTCACTTAAATAAAATAAAATAAAAAGTGAGTCACTTAAGTCTTTTAATTTATTGCCACACTATTTAAAGTAACATTATTGTAAAAGTGAACATCACTTATTCTCCAAAAGTGATTCACTTAAAAACAACTTTATTGTAAAGTGATTGTCAAAGGTTGATCTTGGAAAGAAGGGGGTTCTATTTTTTAGTTGGTCAAGTTAATATCTACCACGTCACTATTGGGGACATCTTCAACATTTTCTTTGATCAAGCATAACTTCATCATCTAGAATTAGTTCTCAGTGCCGGTTTTTTTAAAACCGCATATTTTTTCGAGCTCTTTGCATCCAGATAGTTAGTTTCTGTTCTTTCAGTCATTATTTTACAGTATGGCCGCCCCTTGTGATATTATACTTACAAGTTCTAACTATTTCTCATTGAAATATCGTATGGAAGATGTTCTGCGAAGTAGGGGACTTTTTGGGATAACCTCAGGAAAATAAACAGAACCCACTGATGATGATAAGAAAATTAAATGGGCAAATATATGTGACGAAGCTCGTGGATTGATTGGAATGTCAATCTCTACTAATTTGTGATTCCACATATCTGGAATTGATGAACCTGATACAGCTTGGGAAAAGTTGGAATCTATGTTTGGTAAACACAATGAAATTCGGGAACATCAACTTGAGAATGAGTTGATTTCCTTGAATCCAAATGATTTTTCATGCATTCAAGACTATTTATCTAAGTATAAAACTCTTAGACTCTTATGTGCAGAATGCAATATTAAGAAAGAAGACAAACATGTATTTATCATATTCTTCCCAAACTTGGACCTGCATATTTTATTTTTGTATCTACATTCTACTCCATGAAAGAATCATTGACTGCAGCTAGTTATCAGGAGCCCAGTCTTGAATACTTTTATGATTCCTTAATTAGAGAGCAAGATAATCTCATTCATCTTGGAATAATTAACAATGCAGATACATCTAGGAAAGCCTTATTGTCCCAACAGAAAGAAAAGTCCAAGCCTCCCAAGAAATATAATTTTTGCAATAATAAGCCAAACAACAAGGGTCCCAAACCCTTTCAGTCAGCTCCTTTAAAAAATGACAAAGGATCCAAGCCAAAAGAAAAGAAGACTGAGCGTCATTGCAATTTTTGTGGGAAAGATAATCGTGATGAATTTAAGTGTTTCAAGAAGATGGCAGCCTTGGAAGCAGCAATGAAGAAGCACCACATTAGCCTAGATTCGTCTTCAGAATCTACCTCTCATGGACATGCACTTTGTGCTTCTAGTTACTCTTATACTGCATCTTCTTCTTCTACTTCAATTGAATGGCTCATTGATTCTAGAGCATCTTATCATATGGCTAAGGATAAAGCCATCTTTTTTACTATGCATGAATGTAACACCAAACAAATATCTGTTGGTGATGATAGATCTCTAAGTGTTGTAGGATCTGGAACAGTTCCAGTAGAAAATGGTCATTTCAGTGATGTACTATGTGTTCCCAAAATTTCCTGCAATTTGTTATCAGTCTATCAAATTACTCATTCAGGTGAAGGTAAAACTGTGATGTTTACACCTCACCAAGTTGTAATCAAGGATTTTAAAAATCCTCAAAATGTCCTTACTACTGGAAATGTTGATGATATTACCAGGTTGTACCAATTTAACAACTTTGGGTCATCACCTTTTCCTTTAGTTTTTTTGCTCATAGTGATAACTTGAGCAAACTTTGGCATGAACGATTTGGTCACTTAAATTATCGCTCATTGCAACAACTATGTAAAGACAATATGGTGACTACTATTCCGATGATATCTTGCAAGAATGGTGTTTGTTCTGGTTGTGTACTCGAAAAACGTCATCGGGACAGTTTTGACAAATGTGCCTCTTGGCACGCTTCGATTCCCTTGGAGCTTGTGCATAGTGACTTGTGTGGTCCTCTTCCATCTGCATCATTTTCTAGTTTCAAATATTTATTAACTTTCATTGATGACTACTCCATACACACTTGGGTTTACTTCCTAAAACTTAAGAGCGAAGTATTTACACGTTCTTGGCCTACAAGGCCCTTGTTGAAAAACAATCTGGTCATCAAATTATTAAGTTAAGATCCGACAATGGAGGAGAATATGTTAACAACAAGTTCGCTACTTTCTGCACTGAACAAGGAATCCAACAACAACACACTGTTCCATATACACCACACCAAAATGGTGTAGCTGAACAAAAGAACCATGCTTTAAAAGAAATGGTTAATTGTATGATCCAATCTAAGGGACTAAGTCTTCAATATTGGGATGAGGCCATAAATTGTGCAAATTACATAGTTAATCGCACACCCAATAAAATTTTACAAGGTACAACATCGGAAGAAACATGGAGGAAAATTAAACCAGATGTAAGTCACTTTCATGTGTTTGGTTGTGAAGCATGGGCTCACATTCCAGATGAAAAAAGGAAAGCATTGCAGCCTAAAAGTGAAAAGTGCATATTTGTTGGATATTCTGAAGATGTAAAAGGTTATAGACATCTTCAACGCCATTCACATGATATCATCATTAGAAGAGATGTTAAATTTGATGAAAATATCTTGGTCTGCGAACCTAACTTGGCGGGTGTGCCATCTTTGGCCTGCGAGCCTGATTCGATAATTGTGCCTTCTTCTTCTTCTTCTTCCCACTTCCTTGACAAGTTTCCAACTCCAGTTTCTGACGATGACAGTGAGGATGAAAATCCACCTCCACCTGCTCATGTTCCTCCAATTGCACCAGCACCAATGCTTCCTCGATGGGTCCGTTCAACATGTGAAGTAGCTGGTGATTTTGCTGGTGATCCTAGAGATCAACATAGAACACGTTCTCAGTTTCAATGAGCCTCTTCTCTTTTGGCTCAAGTTTTCAAGAATCATGATCCAGAAACTTTTGCAGAAGCTTCAGGAAATCCAGATTGGAATGCAGCTATGGATGAAGAATACCGTTCCTTAATGGTGAACAATACTTGGGATCTTGTTCCTCTTCCAAAAGGAAGAAAACTTTTTAGATGTAAATGGGTCTACAAAACTAAGTATGCATCAGATGGAAGTGTTGAAAGACTTAAGGAAAGGTTAGTTGCCAAAGGTTTTTCCCAAGTTGAAGGGATTGACTACAATGAAACCTTTTCTCTTGTCGCAAAAATGAATTCCATCCGCCTTGTTCTTTCCCTTGCAGCCTTACATAACTGGGAAGTCCATCAAATGGATGTCAAGTCTGCCTTTTTACATGGTGATTTACAGGAGGAAATTTACATGGAACAACCTCCTGGATATGTTCAGGATAACTCTAGCCTTGTCTGTCTCCTTAAGAAATCCTTATATGGCCTTAAGCAAGCTCCTAGAGCTTGGTATGCCAAAATGGATAGCTTTCTCCTTAACACTGGTTTTTCTAGATTCCATTCTGACCCCAATGTCTATACCAAGAAAGTAGGAAACCATCTCATCATACTTGTTCTTTATGTTGATGATCTTATCCTTACTGGTAGTGACCCTAAACTTATAACCACTGTGAAATCCAGTCTTAAGCAAAATTTTGAAATGTCAGACTTAGGACATTTGCATTATTTTCTTGGTCTCCAAATATTTCAAACCAAAGAAGGAATCTTTCTTTCCCACTCTAAGTATGCTGTGACCTTCTTCGTCACTTCCAAATGGAAGATTGTAAACCAGCCCCTTCTCCCTTCCAGTCTGGAGTCAAACTTTCTGTCACTTGTACTTCCCCTGAAGTAGATGCCACCTTGTATTGTCATCTTGTTGGTAGTCTTTTATACTTGAGTCATTCCCATCCTGACCTTTCTTTTGCCGCGGTTCTTGTTGCCCGTTATATGCAAACTCCTCATGAAAGTCATTGGAAAGCAGCAAAAAGAATACTTTGATATATTCGAGGTACAATTCAGTTTGGGATTCATTACAGTACATGGGGAAGCCTTTGTTGGTTGGTTTCACTGATTCAGATTGGGCTGACGATCCTGATGAGAGAAAGTCTACTGCAGGTTATGTTTTCAGTTTGGGATCTGGACCTGTGAGTTGGGCTTGTAAGAAACAACAAGCTCTTGCTCTTTCTTCAGTAGAAGCAGAATATCGAGCTGTAGTTAATGCCAGTCAGGAAGCTTTATGGCTTTGACAGATCCTTTCAGAGTTTGGATTCGAGTAGCAGCAGCCTACTCCACTTTGGTGCGACAATCAAAGTGCCATCAAGCTTTCCAAAGATCCAGTTCTACATCAGCGTAGCAAACACATTGAGCTACACATGCACTTCATCAGAAATCTTGTTCATGATCGTGTTATTGAAGTGCTCTATTGCCCTACAAATTATCAAGTTGCAGACATCTTCACCAAGTCTCTTAAAGAAGCGAAGTTTTCTAAACTTCGGTCTATGTTAGGAGTTCAGGAATGTGTCCTTAAGGGGGGATAGGCTATAATTCCTCCTTCCTTCTCCTAATAGTGTCACTTTTGTAAATCCTTCAATCCTATCCCGAGTTGTTCTTAAGGGGGGATGTTAAGATATTTAGACACTTAGGAGTTAGTTAAGATCAACTTGTGTAATATATCCGTTAGGTAAAAGTGTGTTTCTTTAGTATGCATTTGTAAATATTATAATCCGACGGTCACGATATGTTATAGACATAGAGTGATCCAACGGTTCAACTTCTCTTAGATCACACCTACCATTGATCTGTGGCTTAACACCTGATTAATCCATGATCTCTATTTAAAGAGCATGGAGGGTCCTTGGCTAGTTGATCGATTATGAGAAGCTCATGTAACTTTATTTCTTTTGCATAATAAATTGCTCCAAGTAGCTATTTGGCTAGGGCCATGGACTGTTTCCCTCTTGAGGGTTTTAACCACGTGACAAACATCAGTGTGTTGATCTGTGATCTATTTGTGTGAAGTGGTTGCTGAAGGTGTTCGGTCTTTTGGGAGTACCCTGTATACCCGAACATCTAAACCAATATCAATCTGATTAGAAGTCTCTAGGTATTGTACTGGTTTCCTTTGAATCATAGCCTTCATGGTTCTTTTTATTGGAAGGAACTTTAAGGTTCTTGATTTCCATATGGTTGTGTCCAAAGCTTCAATTTTGGAGAAACATAAATGTTGTTCATCTGTAGTAACTTGCTCAATAGGACTTACTGAGCACGTGGATGTAATAAATTCTATGTCATATGGCTTACCAACATTACACCCATTATCATATTCACCATCATTTGGAATGTAAGCGACAGTTGGAAAAGACGCGACTTTTGCATCACTATCTACATTTGTGTTTGTAGAACCATGACTAGGCTTCCCATATTGTTTAAGTAGATATTGGTTGCTTCTTGTTGTTGGTGCAGTTTCCTAGAATCTTTTTCTTCAGTCTGTATCATGGGTTCCCTTATTTTATCTTCCTCACCTTCTATGCATGTATATATTCTTTTTTATCCTTATTAACAATATTGTCTTGACTCTCATCGATGTAATCTCTACCCATTTCAATTCCATAGGAGACATCAACTTTAAATATTTTCTCCTCGAAATTGTCATCATCAGTATCGCGTGACCCAATATTTTGGATACAATGAGGGTGGTGATACATAGCTATAGGATGAGGCAATCGACTTGTCCAGACTTCTTCGTCGTTTGTGGTGGTTTTTTTACGTATAAATTTCCATCATCTTAATGATAGTGTCCAATTTGGTGTTCATTTTTTTCGAACTGATTTTCTAACTTCGTCATGGTCATGGTTATGGTATATGGGGGTGAAAATAAAAATAAAAAAATATAATTATAATAATTATTTAAAAATAATGTTTTTATATCATATATTTTAGTTTTATTATAATGGTTTGGATAATAGGATTTTAATAAAAGACAAATATTATTATAATAATAATAATATATAACATAAGATTTTATTAAAAAGTTGGGTTAGGGATTGTCAATGTTTGAGCAAATATGAAGATACTTGAACTTTACAAATTTTGATAAACAAATCCAGTGCATGTAAATCTCATACAACAATTCGAACACACAAATCATTCAATCCATAAGACACATTATGTACGTTGGGAAAACCCTCCAAAATATGGAGGATGAAAATCCCAACAAACAATCCTTGGAGTATGATAGATAATGACGGAGAACAATTTTACAACACTTGCAGATTGCTTGATCATAGATATCTAAACAACATTAGAGAATAGAGATCATACATAATACTGTCATCGCCTTGCCAAGTGCATAACACTCTAATAAGAAGCTTATTTAGCCATACAATGAAGGTATTGAATAATTGCATTCTTTTTGGGCACTGTTAACACTATCACACATTGTGTGCAGTCATCACACATTACCTATTGCACCTTCCTTGACTTGGTGCCAAGTTTTCACCTCGTAAATATATCCCACACTAAAGATATGTGCCCTCCATTAATCCAATGTTGTTAACTGCCTCTAACATAATGCACGGGGGCTTCACTTGTTGACCAATATCCTATCAGGTTAGTTCATATTGTGGGTTTTAAAATTATAAAAAATCGAACCAATATATTGCAGGTATTGGGGGGATGAAGGGTTTAAGGTGGGGGTGGGTAGGGTGGTTTATAAGGATTGAGGTATAAAAAGGGGTGGGGTAGAGCTTTTAAGTATTAGGAGGGGGTTTCAAAAAAAAGAGTTTGGGTCAATATCTCTCGAAATTAAGGGTATTCTTTAATATCCTACGATCGCACGTGCTATGTGAGAGGTTCACTAAGTGAAGTCCCCGTGACATAATGCAAGTAATCTAAGCTGAGTTGAACTGGACATAACTGAATGTAATTGAACTGAACTTAATTAAACTGAGCATAATTGAATGTAACTGAACAGAATTGAATGTGAACTGATTATCTAATTGCTTGACCATTAGTTAGGAGTTTAACTGAATGTCTTTAGTGCTTCACAATCAGTGCCATCCACAACAACCACTCTGCATAAATCAAGGAGTAGATTCCTTAATTAACTGAAACTTATTTTCCACAACTTAGACTTAACTGATGTCTTTGCAATTTGAGGTCACTGGAGGTCTGACATAGGAAATTCAAATCTTTACTCTATCTCTGTGCTCATCTCATTTATCAATAATTAATTTTGCATAGTCCATGAGTGTTTAATTAATTAATCATCTTTATCATATCATACTCAAAATAATTGTTTCCAACCTATGATCATATGTATTACCTCGGTTCATATAGTCATATGCTAAAGTAAATCACTCTAGGGGTAGCTAATCCATAGAGGAGACTTATAGCACCTGGTGACCATGACTAGATTTACATCACAAAGTATATCCTCATGACTTGATACAACACAAGTGGAGCAACCGTATCTGGTTGGTCGGTTAATAGTCGAATCCGACTTTCATATTGAATTATAAAATAGAATAGTGTATTAAATGATAAGATTACAATGATGTCTTGGCCTTAAATATGGCTTGGACACTTGTTGTTGAGGAGACACCTCCTTTCATAATAACTTAATTAACCTAACTATTAATTATTTAATTTATGTCCGTTACATTGCCACTCCCTTTAAGGGAGCTTTGTCCTCAAAGCTTGAGTATTTCCTAATGTCATCCTTCATTCTAAATCGGTGTCAATATTAGAATCAGACGATATTTCTGGTGCAGATACTTGCACTTCCTTTCCATTGATGATTATGCATTGTATTCTATGATTGTTCCTACATTTATGGCCATGGATCTAGTCATCACTCCATCGACGAAATATGTTTTTCTTCTTTTTTCTATTATCAAAGTAACTGTTATATGACTTCGACCTACTTTCCATTTCATAGGCACTGATGTCTTGGCCTTAAATATGGCTTGGACACTTGTTGTTGAGGAGACACCTCCTTTCATAATAACTAATGTCTTGGCCTTAAATATGGCTTGGACACTTGTTGTTGAGGAGACACCTCCTTTCATAATAACTTGATTAACCTAACTATTAATTATTTAATTATTTAATTTATGTTCGTTACATTGCCACTCCCTTTAAGGGAGCTTTGTCCTCAAAGCTTGAGTATTTCCTAATGTCATCCTTCATTCTGAATTGATGTCGATATTAGAATCAGATGATATTTCTGGTGCAGAGACTTGCACTTCCTTTCCATTGATGATTATGCATTGTATTCTCTGATTGTTCCTACATTTATGGCCATGGGTCCAGTCATCACTGCATCGACGACATATGTTTTTCTTCTTTTTTCTATTATCAGAGTAACTGTTAGATGACTTCGACCTACTTTCCATTTTATAGGCATATGATCGAGGTTTTTGGCATTGATGACTGGGTGACCAAGTATCTTCACAGTACCTACATTGTGTCTCTTTTTCTTGTCGATAATGGTTATCGCCTCTTGTTTTTATTCCTTCCAATTTGCGTTTTGTGGCTTTTGCTTTATGTCAAGTGCTACGGCTACGTTAGGTATGTCATGCAACTTTAACTCTTTTTGGATGTACGGTTTAAGATGTCCTAAATAGGTTTCAAGTATTTTCTTGTTAAACAACCCAAATACTCGTGTCAATAAGGATTCCCAGTGATGTGTGAATTCCTCAACGCTTCTAACCTATTGTAGTCTGGTAAGTTTACTGAAAAATTCATCTTCTTTGATTCCTTGAAACCTATTAAAAAAATCAGTTTTGAACAAGTTCCAGGTGTAGGAAAAAATGTCTCTCGTCCACCATAAGTACCAATTATAGGTGTACCCTTCCATATGCATTGATGCATATTTCACCTTCTCCTCGTCAGATTGAATATTGTAAATGTCTAAGTATTCGTCCTCCTTGTTTAGCCACGCAATGCATTGGTCTTCACTTCCATTGTATTTCGACAACTCTATTTTTGCCTTAGGTGGGTACACTTTGTAAGGACGATATTGATTGCCTTTTTGCTTTACGGTTTGATGGTGGCTCGGAACCACTGGATGATGCAAGTGACATATTTGAACTACTTTGTTGTTGGCGATGATTTTTAACCTTTTTATTCTCTACTATCTTACTCATAGCTTATGTTTTGTTGTTTAATCATGCCTCCATATCTGGGAGTATTTTGTTTCTATCTCTTTTTTAAGCATCACATTGTTAATATTTATTTCTTTTTGCAAATATTCTTGATTCTTTGTGAGTGTTTCCTGTGTGAAAACATGATCTGAAGCATCTAACATGTCTGGATTGTTGACTTGGTCCGGACTAGGTATGAGTCTTTGTAACACCTTGATTAATATATTATGGTTCTGCGTCATGGTGCTCAAGTTCTGTGTTAAGGTGTTTATGTTTTGAGTCATGGTACTCATTTTGTCATCCAAGTCTTTTTGTTTTTCATTCAGGATGTCAAAATTTTCATCCAGCCTTCTTTCTAGTACTAGAAAAAGCTCGTCTTTGAGTATTGTATTGTTATTTTTCATCTCTTCCTACAACATTTTTTGGTTAGCGACAATGGGACTTGATGTCCTTCTCCAGTTTTTTGGTTTTCTCTTTCAATTCTGCCATGGTCTTGGACCTTGTATGCGGAGGAGTGTACTTCGACGCTATTTTGGCTTGTGAAGGGTGGAACTTTTATTTTTATTTTTTTGAATAATAATAAATATTAATTAATTAATTAATATATATATATATATATATTAAACAAATATTATAATAATAATATATNTATATATATTCGTAGGTCGTGGAGGTGGAGGCGAGCGACGACATGGTTAGGTTGGATGACAGGCGCAGGGAGCAGTGGACACGTGAGGAGTTAGAGAAGGGTGGATGCTGTGGGGAGGAGATGGGGAGATGGATGAAGAGTGAGTGCGCGGGTGGAGGGTGCGGATGGGGAGCGTGCAAGTGGAAGAGGAGCAGAAACATGGAGCAAAAGCTCTAGGTGGAGGATGGCGTGTGGATTGAAGGAGCAGCGTGCAGAGTGGATAGGCGCAGGCGCACGCTGGTAGGAGAGGAGCAACAACGTGGAGGAGTGGATGGGGAGAGTGTGATAGTGGAGATAGATGCGAAGTGGACAGCAAGGTAGAGAAGGAAGAAACGCGCAGGAGGGCGACAACCAACAACAGGAAACATGCGAAGGGAGGAGGATGTTGAGGAAGGTGAGGAGTAGAGCGTGGTGGAGGAGGGCAGAGGGTAGGGAGAGCTACGTGGGAGTGAGAGCAAAGGCACCGAGTGTGGATGGGGTGCACAGAAAGGAATGGAGGAATGGAAGGATGGAAGATAAGGGAGGGAGAATGCTGGTAGGGAGAATGAAGGATGAGGAATGAGCAGCGGAAGGTGAGAATGGAGGATGAGCTGAATCTGAGCTCAGGTCGAAGGACCGAATCCACTCTGATACCACTTGGAGAAACCGTATCTGGTTGGTCAATTAATAGTTGAATCCAACTTTCATATTGAATGATAAAATAGAATAATGTATTAGATGACAAGATTGCAATGATGTCATGGCCTTAAATATGGCTTGGACACTTGATGTTGAGGAGACACCTCCTTTCATAATAACTTAATTAACCTAACTATTAATTATTTAATTATTTAATTTATGTTCGTTACAACAATTCATATGATCTTGATACAGCAGTACAAGACTCATGAACTGAATACAACATAAGTTCCAAACTTGATACAACACAAGTCTCTAACCTTGATACAACAGTACAAGACTCGTGAACTTAATACAACATAAGTTCTAGACTTGATACAACACAAGTCTCTAACCTTGATACAACACAAGGTCTCGATCTTAATACAACATAATTTCTTGATCTTAATACAACATAAGATCATAGTACATGCATCTCTCATAACCTCAACAACCTAGCTTGATACAACACAAGCTCTTAACTTAATACAACATAAGTTCCAGACTTGATGCAACACAAGTCTCATGAAGATGTTTTTGAACTTAATACAACATAAGTTTCGGACTTGATACAACACAAGTCTCATGGAGAATGTCTCTTGATTCCGTACATTTAATGCTCCCTCTTAGCGAGGGAGACATTCTATGCCATACCAAGCATATCTCAGAAGTGTCTGAACTTCGTCATAGATAGAGGCTTTGTCATCACATATGTAATCTGCTCATAAATATCTATGTACTAAAGTTTTACAATACCTTTCTAGACCATCTCTCGAATGAAGTGATAATTCATTTCTATGTGTTTTGACTTGTCATGAAACATAGGATTTTTGGAAACCTTTATACAACTTTGGTTGTCACACCTCATCACTGCAGGATCTACATTTTCACTGAACTATCCTCCAAGTATCTTTATTAACCACACTACTTCTTTGCAAGCAGTACTAGCAGTAATGTACTCAGCCTTTGCAGTGTTTGGGAAATTAAACCTTATTTTCTGCTAGACCATGAAATCATTCCAAAAACCAAGTTGAAACAATACCTAGAAGTGCTATTCTGATCAACAAGGCTTCCACCCCAATAAGAATCAGTATATCCAAGCAATAACACTCCTCCATTGGAGGCATACCTGAGTCCATAAGTAACTGTACCGTGCAAGTATCTCAAAATATGCTTACCTGCAACCCAGTGTTTGTGTCTAGGATTAGTCATGAACTGACTCAAAATGCTAACTTCCTAGAAAATGCCTGGCCTGGAGTGTATCAAGTACATCAATGAACCAATCATTTGTCTGTATAATGTGGGGTCCATTGGATCCAAACCAATATCAGACTCATGAAGTCATATATCATGTTGTAGTTCCCCGTCATCAAGGTCATATGGGGATATTTATGTACACAGGGCATGATTCGTTCAACTGCTACTTCTATTCCAAATCCTCAAACTTCTGGGACTGAATTCCTCTCCTATATACTAAGGCAGAGTCAATGAAGTTGTGGGTATCATCACCATCAATCAAAATTGTGACTCTTTGCCCTCCAAAGACTCCTCTGACATGGAAAGTGTTGAACCTAGGGCTAGGTGATAAGGTAGTGATGCTCCCCCTCTGAATTTATACTGGTGGTTAATGTATTAATGGATGGGGTACCTTTGGTTGATGTACCTATGGTTGTTGTACATGTGACTTCTATACATGTAGCTCTTGTACCTACGGCTATTGTACATATGGTTGGTTTTCATATAATTCCTACTCTAACTTCTCATGTTCATCACTATCTGACACCACCTCTATGTAGTGAACATTTCCCTTTCCCATACATCGATGTCATGGCTTCCATCATTCTTTGCAACTGAAGCACGATTTCTTTCTTCACAACTCATTCTAGGTTTCTCCATCCAACTTATTGTTCTTGTATCCTCCCTTCTTGAAGGCTTCTTGTCTTTTCCCTTATGTGGATGAAAGGTTTGGACGAGTACTTATTCTTGGGTGTAACATCCTCCATATACCGTGTGCATGTGATAGCATCATGTAGAGTAAAATGCTTTAAATCCTTGACCCATCCATGTAATGGCTTAGAAAGTCCCTCTGTAAATAACATGATAAGTCTAGCCTCTAAAATGGCAGTCACCATAAATGCTAACCTATAGAACTATGTGATGTAGGCATATGGAGTCCCTATCTATTTGAGCTGAGCCAACTCCCTACAATGTACTTCTAGATCTTCTTATTGAATTGAATAATCAATCTCTAAGTGAAATCCAGGTAGGATGTGATGCTAGCATGTCCCAAGGTGACCAATCCATGATACCACCACTCGTGTGCTTAACCCTACAGATGTACAATGGCATAACTAATAGCTTATGTTTCCCTCATTGGGTTGAGCTAGAAGTATGTATCGATCTTCTGGAACCAAGCTCTTTCCGTGCATTTGTTGGAACCATCAAACGAGGGGATATTCAATTTTCCCATCTTCCACTACAAGTCAAACTTTTGTTGCATCTGACCAAATTATTTGGGTTTGTTTCGATATTTAATATTGTAGAACTCCTAGAAGGACATGTTGTCATGGAAATCTGTATCCTAGCACCGACTGGCCTAGTTGGACCACTAGTTGATCTGTCAAGAGCTGTGATAATGTTGGTCTAGTAGTTTCCTTGATCCTAACCCCTAAGTTGGGTTGTGGAGGAATGTTGGTATTACTTCCTTATGTGTGAATACCATTTTTACCATTGGAACATTCTTCACCATTGTTGTTCCTCCCTTGTACCAATAGTTACGTCATAATATCAACTATTTGATTCTATCCTTTAGCCATATCATTTAAAATGTTTATGGTGCTATCATTACGTGGTGCCTACCTGTTTTGGTAATTCCCATTGCCTCCAAAAATCCCATGCTTGTTGCCCCCAGGTGGATCATTCCTGTCACCCATTTCTGCTCTCGCAAACTCAGGATGATCTTCTTCTTCTTCTTCCATAAATTCTTCTTCCTCTAATTCAACTAGTCCTTCCATGTACTTTGATAGAAAACTGCGTTTAGGTTCACCTGCTCTTCTCTTCCTATATGTGGGGTGTTCAGTACCTTCTGGGTTCATAAAAATTTCATGAAATCATAGGATGGCATGACTTAAGACTCTGATACCACTGTAATAACCCTTGTGGTGTTAGATAATATGTTTTCCCACTCAGAGCAATTAGGATGTCAAGGATACTACGAGTGGCACAACCATCTAATTTAATATTGTAGCGGTGAGTCAACTTCTTTACTGCCCTAAATATTTATTGGGTCCTTATACTTTGTGTGATATTTTCCAAGGACATGGATTTGAATCATACCAATGAGTTTCACTGTGCCTTGTACCACCAAATTAGTGCTACTGTAGACTGTACTTCATAACAAATCAGATCTAAGTTCATCCACCGTGCATTTGATTGACAAATATTGGCAATTAATTTGTGGACATTGTGCTATAACTTATTATTACCAATGGTTGAGTTTAAAATATCACCATTGTAGTTGTATTTGGCTTAAACCAAACCCTAGGAATGCTTCTTTGTTTTAGGCATTCTGTCAAACACTTGTTGTATGGTTGGATGTAGCTTAATGTTTACAAGAGTTTATGTATTGGTTTGCTTGTTTAATGTGTTTTTACGTGGAAACATGAATATAAAAATATGTTTTCCATCATAGATGTGAATGTTGAATCATAGAAGCAAACACATACAGTCATTCACTTTGAAATAACACTTAGACTTGCATTTTATTTAAAAATGAAAATTTTATATGCTTGGAAGTGGTGTTGGGTTGAATGATGAGTCCACCAAAGGGATACAGAAGCAACCTGCTTCACAAGAATGTAAGAGACTGCCCCACAAATTGATGGCAGTAGTGTAGTGACTATACAAGGCGTCCCAACAATAGCAAAGAGAGCATGCCCCAAAAAGGAAATCTTGTAGCATCTCATAGGATCTTTATCTCTGGTTACTCATCCTTCTTCATTGAATGATGCACCCTCTAATACATAGCAGCTCCAAGAGGATAAGTGTGCCTTCTTCACAAGAAAATGTAATGGCAATGATATATGAAATGATGAAAAGGAAACTTGACTTCCCTCTTCCTTAACCATTGAAAATCATATCTCTAAAGGAAATGGATTGACCTCTTCAAACAAATACACCCTCCATCACCAACCCACTAAAACATTTCACAAACTCAGATTTGAAGACCAAATGAGAATCCATCATCCAACGTTGAAACAACGATGATAAATTTGAGATTATTCCTCCTCAACAATGGCTAGGATAGATAGTCTCACTATCGAAACCGTTCACGTCGTCCTACGATATCGTCCAAGAGAAGTTTGAAGCTTAAGAGCTCTCAATCGCAAATGAAAAATAGACAATATTGACAGAATGAGCTCTCATGTCCCTTTTATATTTTCACTTTTTCCCCCTTTGTGACTTTTCAACTTCTCTTGACCTTTTCTCTCATTAAAAATATTAAAAGTGACTTTTAGGAGAAAGTGACCCCATTCCACTTTTAAACTTCGAAGTATTTTAGGACTTAACTTTTATTTCCCTCTCACTTTAACATAAAGTGAGTATTATAAGGAACTTTAATTAAATTAATTACTAATGTCACTTTATTAAGTCATTTTAGCCTAGGTTACAATAATAATTAATCGACTATAGCCTACATAACTGTATAGGATAATGAGTCACTCATGGTGCCTATTTGGAAACAAACATTATAGAAAACATGATGTGATCAATTTGTGAACTTGCCACTTTCAAATTCTCCCCTAGAAGTCTTAACATAAGATTGTGAAGAATAGATGCCCCTTTCATCCAGGAAATAACCAAAGCTAAGTCCCCAAAGACTTATTACATTGGTATGTTTATTTTTAATGCACACTTTAACAATAATTTTAATGGAAAAGGTTTTATTTTGTTGTTTGATCCAACTCCAAGCCCTTCTTTGAATTCACTAAAATTAGCCTCTGAAAATAAAATATCCTTTCCAACAATACAAAAATTCACATCCCTTAGATATTCTCCATCAAAGAAACCCCAACAATATGACTTATAAAATTGTCACATAGGAATATGTTTTTGAGAGATTATTGTGTCTTCTAAGTAACTATTTTGTGTAAAAGATTAAATATGAGCATATACTTGAAAGTATAGAATGATTTTGTCATCAAATATGTAAAGTTCCTTGCCGATTAGAGACCCCATAGTGCTAGATAAGGGATACCTCAAAATATATTTAATTCTTTTTTATCAAACCATGCTCTCAAACATTCTTCTATATTGTTTCCATTCCACATATTTTTCACCCCTTAAGATATTTAGATCCTTCCACAATGCCTAAGCATATGGGAATTTTTTGAAAACGTGTACATTTATTTCCCTATCATTTCTACATAACATCTAGATTCTAGGGCCATGTTTGTTCCTCAACTATGGAATTTCGCATGTCAGTTTTCTATTTGTAAGTTCCAACCACAAAACAACACACAATTTCCTTGGTTCCTTTAGTGTATGTTCTTCCACCATTAACATGTCTTTATATTTATAGTTTAAAACATGAATTTGTAACCCGATTTGGTTGTAAACTCACCCAAACCTTTGTTCTTGTTCAAATCCAAAGAGTCTAGTTCATCCTTCAATCTAATGTTCCCTTTATTGATATAGTGAATATAATAATCCCATTCATTAATTTGATCTCCTTCTAATCCCAAAGAGGTTGCATATCTCCATCCTTTCTACCAAATGTCTATTGAACCTTCATTTGCAACTTTGTTTAACAAAAAGAATCCCATTTGTTGCAAAGCTTCAATCATATCATTTGATAAGTCGAATCTGTTGCCGCATCCATAATAACACCAGGGCCCAATCTCACTTTCTTTCATAAGCCAACTCTCCAAGCTAAAGAGTCTAGAGTTATTGGAAATGATTGCACAAGTGCTTGCCAATGATTGGAATAATTTCTAGTACTTGTTCTTGGATTGCGAATCAATTTTAAAAAAGAGCATGGAGAAATATATATATGTTCAAGAACATATTTCCATAATCCATTTTTTGTCATGACTTTCCACAAATACTTGGTTGCCAAGGATACACCAAATATATGAGTATTTTTAAGTCCCCGCCCCACAAATTGTTTAGGCATTGTAGTATTTTGCATTTGACCAATGGAATGTGGTCATTTTTACATTTTCTCGACCATAAAAAATTAAATGATAGATTTCTTATAGTGTCAATGACACCTTTAGAATTGAATGTTAAGGAGTGGAATAAAATAGGGATAGCCTCTAAAACAAATTTCATCTGTGTCGAATGCTCACCAATGGATAATCACTTGTTAATACAATGATTAACCCTTGCTTCAACTCTCTATAATATCCCACGCTACTTTTTTTCTCATAACCATTACATTTGAGCAAAAATCCTAGATATCTAAATCCCTCATTAAGGTTTTTGAAAGGAAAATCCACAAGTATCCTTTGTTTCACCCCTTTTTCCAAATCATTAAAGAAGATGGATGATTTTTATAGATTGATTTCCATTCCTGTAGCCTTATTGTATAGATATAAGATTTACTGCAACTTGTTAGACTACCTACAATTTCCCTTTATGAATATGAGGACATCATCTACAATGATAAGATGGGTTAGAGTGCACAATCTACCTATCTTCACCCCAACAACTGTTCCAATTTTATTTTCTTCCATAATGGCCCTATTAAGACCTTCAACCACCAGAAGAAAATGTAGAGGATATATAGGATAACCTTGATAGAGCCTCCTGGACATTGAGCAATTAATCAAAAGAAAAAAGGAAATTGAAGAAACACAACCCATCCCAACGCACCACAAGGTAGCTAAAACCAATATGGAGAAGCATCAACCTTAAATACAACCAACTTTTCCGATTGCAAGTTCATGGATCAACTTTTAAAACTATGGCTAGATAGTTTTTAGTCTTGTTGGTTTGGATGTTTTCTTGGGCATCTCCAATTGCCTCTGTTATAGATGATTTTACCACACTTGGTAGATCATGTTTCTATGGCCTTCCATGTCCCTATGCAGACTCTTTGGACCCCCTTTGCTCAAAACAAAATTTAATGTTCCAAGAAATACCTTTAAAAATCCATAATTATTGTTATACGCGGGTCACAAGCTTACATATTGTGTTTACATGCAGCTTGTCCCACTATGACCCGTGTATGTTGGGAAATGTGCCCCAAAAGAAAATATTTTGGAGTTGCCCTCAATGGGTCACGAATAACTTGACTATTGGCCTTCTATATGCCTGGAAATGCTTCGAATCGACCCTTCACTTCCTATTGAAGGGATATATATTGAGACTCTTGGATGTATTAGACATGGAGAACTTATGAGAGCAAGGAAACTATAGTGGATTTGTGCCCCATTCATACATGCTTTTGAGTCTGCATCCCTTTGTCCTTTTGAGCAACCATTGATTCTCTTCCCAAGCTTTCCATTGTCTTGTGAACTTGCCATTGATTTGGAGGATTGAATTGGTGGAGGCCCAGGTGGAAAAATAGGTCTCTTGATTTCGATGAGGTGCCGACAGAGTTTGTCACTTGTATCTCTGTTTGTAATTAATAGAAATATCCATTTCTCATCCATTGTATATGTGTAACTATGAACGTTATTGTCCATGGATGTAGGTTGCTTTGATTTATACATATTGGATTTATATATGATAGAGTAGGTCTAAACATTAATATCTATCATGCTTGTCTATTTCGTTGTTGTTGAGAATGAAATGTAGGTGCAAGTGTGGTTGAAAAGCTCAACAGGGATCTACTACAACCTTCCGGAACGACATGCCCTCTATACCTTAGTGTTAGCTTTGTTTGTCTTTATTTCATATGGAAAGGGATTGGTTTATGGTGTCATACTATCTGTTGTGGCCTACCCCAAGACAGGAATTTTTCTTCATAACAGAATTGGTGACTCCGATAGGGACTTTCCTTTTTGTTGGGGTGTGGGTGCACGTTTTCACTCGATTTTCTCTTTGTTTCTCTCTGTTTCTGTGTCACATTTACTAGTATGTTCGTCCATTGACACACCCCTAGAGT
The DNA here is from genome assembly GCA_001517045.1 of Pseudotsuga menziesii. NCBI lineage: Eukaryota > Viridiplantae > Streptophyta > Pinopsida > Pinales > Pinaceae > Pseudotsuga > Pseudotsuga menziesii. The sequence goes on along the minus strand of LPNX010203767.1, from coordinate 85,360 downwards.
GGTTTGACCCTTGGCTTGCTTTTTACCACTTTATTTTCTGTATACACGAGTCAGAGTATGTCAGTCGTGTATATACGCAGTCTGTCCTCTACCTAGTCGCGTACATACACTACTATTCTTTGAACAATTGCGTACATCCTCCATTTTGGTTTATTTTTTGATGTGGGAAGTTGCTCGATTTGTTGTGAGTGTGGTTGGTTCTTCATGGGTACTGATGTTGTCTGTTGATTGCTTCTTTTGTGACTAGAGACCCATTTTTCATTGATTTTTCTTTGAAAGTAGTTCTAGTCATTTATCTCCTTTTCTATTTTTCCATTAGTGCATTAGTCTTTTTGTCTCAGTGTCTTGCTTGGCTTGTGTTTGATGCTTGCTGCAGAAATTGAGAATTTTAATGACTTTTATTGCATTTTCATTCTTTTATATTGAAAATACAAAATAATTATATAGTTTCATTCTTACTTGCATCTCACATATGGATCTAAGGAGGTACTTGCATTGGATTGCTTGGATGAGAGTTGTGTTTAGGCTTTCATATAGGAAGGATTGCATTGGAATTTGGAAAGGAATGAAGTTTTTTCATTTCATGTAGTGGCATACCCTTTTCTTCATATTTAAAATACAAGTTGCACTTGGCATCGTTTGTTAGGTGTGCATATTTGTTTCACTGCTGAGTCATAACATCACTAGTTGCACTCTCATTACCCCTGATTAATTACAACCCTTAAAATTAACGCTTAACTTAAAATTGATTACACATGTTTTATTTGATATAGGTGCACCAACAAGCTTAGGTTGTAGAGTCTTGGAATAGGGTGTCGTGAGTAAATTTTTCCAAGACTACAAAACAAAACAATCAGGTATCTATCTAGGTGAGAAGAGAATTCTTTGATATAATTAGTGTTCTTAGGAGGCTCCTCTTACACGGGAGTTAAGCACGAGGGAACATACACGTTTATGGTGGGAATATCCCCTTACCACTCTCTGTGCAGCAACATAGATATTTTCAGGATCTTATTCATATCTGGGGGCTTTTGAGGTACCTTTGGTGCTTTTGAGCTTCAGGCATTGTTACCCTACCCATATGGTAGATCCCTCATGCGACTGTTCTCCTGAGCATTGGTTATATTGGGGTGACCTTAGTTTCCTTACCTAGGTATCACAGGGGGTACTTGCAGAGGTTATTCTGTGAGTGTCCTGGCTAGGTAGGGGTCGGACAACACAATCACTTTATGCGTTGAAATTGAGGGCCACTATAATTGGTTACACACCTCCGATTGTAGTGTATGGGAGTTTCAGGCCTCTCCTAGGTGAGACATACTTGCTACATTCAGGAGCTCATTTATCCTCCCTATTGGCTTGTTTGCATCTGACTTAGATTTTCTTAGGGGTATGCTCTTTGTGCGGTAGTTAACTTTAGGGATCGCAGTTACTATATTATATTTATGTTCTCCTGAGTTCGGGTCCTTTTATGTTTGGCATGCCTAGTATCAGTACTAGTATCCCGTCACCCGCTCCAGATCCTAGCGCAGACCCTGGTGCTGGACTATGGGGGAACCAAAACGCCTTACCTTGCTCATAGATTCAAGAGTGGTCATATTCCACCCTCTACTCCATTTGTGGGAGGATATTCACTTCCTTCACCCGTTCTTAACACCAGTGTTCATTCCCACAGGGGTGGTAGTGGATACGTGAACGTTGGCTCTACACCTTACATTCCTTCTTATGTGCCATCGTCCATCGTGTTATCACCTATGCTAAATTTTGGGGATTTCCACACATGCATCTACACTAATCCCATTGCAAAAGGATAAGCTAATGAAAATGATGGGTAAATTCAAAATATTTCTATGTCATATGACCTAAGTGAGTGCTGGAGAGGTTTTGAAGGATCTATTCCTGGTTGAAAATGAAGAAAACATTGAAAACTCCTAAGGTCTAGTCTTGTGGATGAGGCAAATATGAAAATAAGTTGAATTTTGTATATCACACAGGTTTCAATGACCAAGATCAAAGCCCGATCTAGATCTATGGTGGAGGTAAATCCCGCTACGTAAACTTACACGCACTATTTGACTTTGGAATCAACAAAATATAGTGGGAACGAAGCGCTACCCCGGTAAAGCACAGGGGAGGATCAACGACCTTCGTCTGTCCACACATCTCTGATGAGATCCGATGGTGCACATGAACATCACGGTGGAAACCCACAAGCACAAATTCAGAGAGGGTCTGCACGATGGGAAACATGCGTAAATGACGTCTCCCCTCCCCATTGGATATCGTACTCGGGGATTGGAGGTACAAAAGTAACATTTATGGGGCACAATGGTTTAAAGGGAAAATCAATTTGACATTAACCGCGTAACCTGGGATTTGAAATCAAACGGTCTGTTGCTGCTCCTGCCACCCTTCAACTCCGACGTCTGCCTAAGCACAAGTCAGCTAGATACGACTGCAACATCCAAAAGTGTCTACCGTTGCTACCAGGTGCTCGTTCATCGCTTATCAAGCCTTTGTACTCTGTAACTCACCCAATTGAAAGTTTTCACCATGGTCTCGTCCGTAAAAATCCTTGACCCGCCCTAGGAAATCATCTGTGATTGACTTTACGATGCTCATGATCCTCGTTGACAGTTTTCCAGTGTCAATGATGCCCATAATTCCTTATCGTCACCTTCTGAGGGTCAGTCCGAACTGTTGGGAAATTTAAGTTCATCCTTAGTAGGGTTTACATTAGAATAATTGCCCCATTTCCTAGATATTGCCCAGAGAGCAGCCTCTAACTGCTTCACCACTGGAAAGGCCATGTTAGATGATACCCACTCCCATGTCATCTGCAAAATCACGCCAGAAGATATTAGGGTTGCTTTGGGTCTCTCCGAAGCTTAGAGTCAATCCCTGATCCCCTACACTGAATCAGAAGTTCTACAGGTTTTCAGGAAAGCCGACCTAGAATCCAAGAATAAATTTTTCCAGACCATTTTGAAAACCCTAGTTCCCTCAAAGACCCTTGTCACCCCAATTTCTTTCCAATTGTTCGTAAAACCTGTTAGATCGAACATCTCCCTCTTGAGTCAAATCCTAGGTCGTGATAGTGAAATCATGGTCTTTGAAGTGATGCTAGGCATTTTCCTTCACCTAAGTCAATCTAAAGTAGGAATTAAGTTCGATGATTTCTTGGCCAGGGAAATCAATTCCCGCCTCGAGAAGTTTTATTTGGATAAACACTTTATATATCAGGTGTACCTATTTGCCATCATAGTCAGTTTTAATAGGCAGGTGCTTGAGGACCTGGATCTAGAGGTGTTCAAAGACTAGCCCCGGTCCCTTCAAAGAATACAGGACTGGTCTTACACCCTTTTCATTGACAGGATCGTCCTCAACATCTCTAGACTGTTCAACCCTAAAGAGAAGAGGATATCAGAAAGCATGAAAGTTTCCTTGTAGCAAGAGGGTATAGGAGATTGGTTCTCGATGGAGAAGTATTCAGTGATTATTGTATATGGTTTTTCAGCTACCCCTTTCATGCTACCATTTTTCCTAACTCCCTCAGTATTCGCATTGGAGTTTATCAAGCAAAGGATTACTGCTGATGAGGAGCATTTTACTACTCACAGGAATGATTCATGGATTAATACCCTATCAAATTTGGGCCCTTCATTGTGAAGAATCCAGCAGCGTTACCAATGGTGGAACAAGTTTTGAAGGCCATGAACTTTCAAGTGGCTCATGCACAGAATTGCGATCCTAAGGGGATCATTTCCCAGAGGAGGCTACAAGTGCAGATGTCGGTTTTCATTCACTCCATGATCCCTGATTTGTCCTAGGAGGAAAATTCTCTCGCCTATGTTTTTTATTGGACTCCTCCAAGGAAGATTCAGACACCTCAAGAAGTGCAGGGTACAATCCCAGCCACTCCCTTTCCCCTAAATGGTGATAGTAGAAATAGGAGGTCTCGATCAGAGATGGTAGGATATGGAATCTGATGAGAAAACTCCAGTAAGAAGCCAAGGTTAGACATAGAGAATGACATAATCAACCTGGAGTAGGAGTTTAATTTTGATTCTGAGTCCCTCAAGACAATGATAGAAGAGGAACATTCTACAGAAAGCCCTGCTGGAGGGGAGGTTTCAAATCAGATGGTGGTTGCACGACCACTAGTGACTGGGAAGCCAGTCACTACACGAGCAGAAATAGAGCCCTCAAGGGCTCCACAGTCAAAGAAGAAGGGGGATTAGGAGCCTTTCCTCAAATATCAGACATACTCCTTCACCTCTGCTGCTGAAGGACAATTCAAGATTGAGAAGAAGATGTTGGCTATCTATGAAGAGTTCATTAAGTAGTCCAAAATTGAGACTCGGAGGAAATCCAAAGAGTCGATGAAGTTGGAAGTTAGCAAGGTCTCCTTCACTACTGCAAGAAATCTTACAACTAACTCTCTGAATCTGGCCATCGCTAATGAGGAAGGAGTGTCAGAGGTCGAGTTCAAGATGGACCAATTCTGAATCCCAGACAAGATTGTCTTCCATAAGGGAGTGAGTGATCTCATTTATGCCGACCTGACCAAGGAGGCATTGGCCCATCTCAAGTCCCAACAGAGGGTGGAAAAATTGGAAACCCAACTGAAACAAGAGAAGGCAAAAAATAAGGCTTGGAACCTAAAGGCAAAACTCCTACAGGGCCAGGTGGCATATCTCATTGCACAGAACGCTTTGCTACAGCCCCTAGAAACATAGCAACCTATTTCTATGGAGCAACATATTCCTACAGAGTATCCTACTTTACCAACTAAGCCTCTAAACAAGATCTAGGCTTACAAAAAGAGGAGAAAGAAGCCTATCAAGGACATCCAACTCCCTCCTCAATCTGTGCAATTGCAAGGGGATATTGAGACATTGAAGCATGAAGTTTTGGATATGCAAGGATGCCTTTCTATGTTGGAAGATGACAAGCGTACATGGGAAGAAGAGAAGTGACAAATGCAGGAAAGGATTGATGAATTGAATGAATACAACACCCCTGAAGATAAGTCACCTACTGCTATGGTGATCAAATATATGTCTGACATGTCCCTAAAGGACCTGGAAATCACTCAATTAAAGGAGGCCAATCAAGAGCTTAAGGACAGGATCACTGCAAAGGAAAGTGAAGACACTGTTGAGGAGATTAGGACACTAAAGAGAAGGTAGCAAGGTTTGAGGAAAGGATTGTTAGCACTCAGAATGTACCCAGGTTGTAAAAGGTACACCCCGAGGTAACAGCAAAACCACTTTAGGAAAGATATTGGTATTCTCTTCCAGAGAGGGATCTCTCAATATGAACTTTACAACTTTGCAAGACTAAATGGTAACCATATTTAAAGGTTTATTTATTTGGTTGAAACAATCACATATCCATTGGGAAACGGAGTCATATACATATAAAAAGATCCCCAAAATGCATACACAGGATTTTTCAAAGGCAAGATAATCACATAATTGCAGTCATTTCATTTGTCAAGGTGAAATAGAAAAGACGAGGGAACAGCCCATCAATACAGAGCGTCTAAGACGAATTCCATATCAACTTTAGTAGAAAAAATCATATAATACCTGAAACGATGAATAGAGCATAAGTATATGAATTCTAATCATCAAACACTATGTTCCAGATACGAAAGAAAAACAGAACGGAGTGTTACACAGGAAAAATTACAATCACATAGAGAAAGAAAGCACAGACTGCAACGTCAATGATACATGAATCTCTGAAAAAGAACTCTCATGCATTCATTTTGGTATTCAAAATAAGACAGATATGTTCTCCACAAATCACTTCATTCGATGGGTTCCAACCCCCATCTCATAAAAAGATACAAATATATAGATCAAACAATAAGTCTGCCCCCAGCAGATCAATAACAGAATGATCGGCGTAAATTAGAGTTTGTAACTGAATTCCTACACCACTAGGAAGTTGTTACACTCCATTTCTAACAGATCACAAAGTACTAATCAACCGGATAATAAACTTTCGGCCAACAGCTCCACGTCCTTTTCCCAATAGCTCCATGTACCGACAGATCCACGTCTTTGCCCCATCAGCTCCAAGTCCTTGCCCCATCAGCTCTGAGTCTTTGCCCCATCAGCTCTTCAGCACCTGACACCTGTTCCTAGGGGGGAATAATATAATTTGTTTTCCCAAACCGCTCTACAGCTTTCCATTGCTCCGAACTTGGGGTGTCACTCTCCATCATCTCCCGAATAGCTACCTCGAGCTCCATATATGCTTCGTAAGATTTCTTGGGCAATCTGGCTCTGATAACGACGAACTTCTGCAGGACTTCGAAATCTTTTGCTAACATGTCTACTATGGTCTGCCCTGTCAGGTTCTTCTCCAAGCTGTTAAATTTCACGTGGTCCATGCGAGCCCGGACAAGCAGGTGGTGATAATGTTCAGGCGGGAGTATCTTGCTTGCTTCGTCCCAGAAGCACGGTAATCCCTTTTCGAACAGCTCTTTGAACTCTTGTCTGAACTTATTTACCTGCATATGCAAATTTTCTGACTTGTCCTCGACAATCTTCATTAAATGGTGTTTGTGGATGATCTTCTTCGCCGATAGCACTATTGAGATTCTGTCCTTTATGCCCATGTCGTGCAGCTTTTGGTGTGTTAGGGAATTCAGGAAGTTCAATGAATTTTGAGCTGTAGTGAGGGGCCTTCTTGCCATGTGTTCATTTACCAAATTCAGTCTTTGTTGGGACAACTCTGTCATTGTACACAAATCATCAATAAAACTCAAGTAGTGCCGGAATTTGGTGATCTCTATGGTCAAGCTATCCCAGATAATATGTTTCGCCCCCTGGAGAGGGCCTTTCCCGATGCATTTTTCTTTCAATTCATCGATCCTTTTCTGTAATTGATGCTTCTCCTGCAAGATCTGTTTTTTGTTTTCATTTACCTTAGTTAATTCGGCCTTCATCTTTTCATTCTTAGTTTTCAACTCCTTAATTGCTTCCTCCTTCAAACTCACTTGAGACATGGACACCAACAGGTCATCTGCAGAAAAATCAGCTAATGGCTTCTGGATGTTTACAATAGATAGGTCATCACCGGTAGGGGTTCGGCTCATTAGATCCTCCATTATCTCCTTTTCTTCAGTCTGATCTTTCTTCAACTCGGATATTTGGGATAGCAGCTCGTCCCTTTCGGCTTCCCATCTATTCTTTTCCTCTTGGAGCTCTCCAGCTTTTCCCTTGTATTCCATCATCTCCTGATGGATTTTATCTTTCTCCTCCTAGAGGGCTAGCAATTCAGCTGATTGGACATGTTCTGAGCCTGGCATCTTCAACCTCTTCTTCAAAACCTGGAGCGCGTTATCTTTCTCTTCTAGCAACTTTTTGACAGCCTGGGTATTGTCTGAGCTAGCAAGGTCTGCTTGTAGTTTTCTTACCTGAATAACATTTGCCTTATTTTCCACTTTCTCATGCTTTAACTGGACTTCCGATTTGTCTACCAACACCTGTAATTTGTTTATCCTCACCATGGCCTGCAATAAATCTGAGTAGAGGATGTCGCTTGTTTGTTTATGCAGCTGAATTTTGTCAGGGGTGTTGATTTTGTCTAGCCTGACTTGTATTTCAGACATCTTTTTATCATTCACTATGGCCATCTTAAAAGTGTTTTTCTCAGCATCCCTAGCCGAAACTAGAGACGTTTTGGAACTGCACAAGTTTCTTACCCTCGGTAGCAGACTTCTCGTTTCCTCCAGGGACTGCTTTCTCTTTTCCATGTAGCTGCTCTTGAGCTCTTCTTTAGACTTAAACAAGGGACTGGAGTTTGGGCTGTCTACATCACCTTCTGAACTTTTAAAAGAAACCTGGTTTATCTGTACTGTCTTCCTGGGGACTAGGGCAACCTTTTTGAACACACCCAAAACCTCATCATCTACGATCTCGCTACCCTCGAGTAGCTTTTCCCTTTTATGGGAAGCCTCGTCATCTACTTCCATACTGTCAGCATCGGACAAACTCCTCTTAAATGCACCACTAACACCTTCAGAGATTTGGATTGTTGTACCAGGTGCAGGATGTGTCTCTTCATCGGACTTGGTCTCATCAGTAAACTGCAGCAAATTAGCCATCTCAGCTAACCCCTCAACAGCTTGATGCTCAAAGGGTTTATTCCTGTTAGCTTGTTTTCTCAATGAAATTACTTGGTGGGGGTCGTAATTCACACTTGACTCTTTAATGAACTCCATATTTTCGAACAACTTTTCTATAAAAACCAAGGCACCCTTGCTTTTAAAAATGAAGGTGCCAACCTTAACCGGAAATTTGATGTTCGAAGATTTCTTGAAGGCACAAAAATGTTCCTCTTCGGACAACAATCTCTGTCGCATGAATTCCAATTCGAATATTCTAGGGGTCAAAAAGGAAGGTAGCCTATAAGGCTGACCTGTGAAGCCATATATTCTCAACACTGTATGATCTCTGTACAAAAACCAATCTCCAACCCACTCTTCTGGTGAAGACTGCATCAAGCTTCTCATTTCATCTAGGACCCGGGGTAATTCTTCATCGAACAGCATTTTGTATATCTCAGACATGATCGAATTGGCAAATTCGATCATGCTGATTTGATTAGGTAAATCAGAGGAACATAGGGTACTCAGGAACTTCAACTCTGAGACATTAGAACATAGTAGCATATTAAGCAAATAAGTCTGGAACCTGAAAAACCGGACCTTGGGGAACTCGCTTAGCTGAAGGTGAATTGACTTAGCCAGGTATTCATCTAAACTAAAAACCGGGGTTGACTGGGACTCAGAAACGGAGGAATTCATTCTCAACAAAAATACGAGAACGAACTCGCCCACACGACGATCCTCATCTAGACCTAGTACTTGACATACCAAAGAAATGTCCAATTGAACTTCACTCTTGAACATATGCACAGGGTAGGGTATGGATACACCATCTACAGACTGACCATCTTTTAACACGCTCGACAAGAACTTATAGCGGGTTACGGCTTCGGATTTCTTATACAACTCGACCAGGATTGACTCATTTATAACTTCACGGCTGTCTGAGTAATTTTCCGGCAAACTAAGGACTTCTCGAATGACCGCAGCGTCGACTCTACATAATACTTTGGACGCAAACCGACTGACAATAACTCTTTGAGACGGAGAATAATTTAAAGCACACCATTCTGCGAATTCTGGAAAGTGGAGGGTTTGCTCAATGGTGAAATAGTACAGGAAAGACCTGCACACATTCAACACATCATTCCCCTGCGAGTGGTGATACCACAACCTTTCTTTACTGTCAGACACGCTCCCCATAGAGAGGAAGGGGTCGCAGACATTCCTATCTCTATCAACTAGGAACTCTTCCCTATCGTCTACAACTTGACCCGACACTTGAACCTCTTTTCTCCGGTCCATTACTAAATTTCACACTGGTAACTTGTAGGAGGAATTACAGAATTACTGGGCTTCAGTGTTACCTGGTTTACTATGGCGGCGCATGCTCGAAGCGTGTCTGCACTTGCTGAATAGGAGCCGAAAACTGACAGATGGAAGCTTCCAGACAGGCCGGTCCTTTTCATTGGTCCCGAGCGAATAAAATAACAATGATAGAGGTCAACCCTTCGCTTTTATAAGCCTTTTTGTTCCCAGAGCCTATCATCATTCGCCACGTGGAAGATCATTTATTCTCCGCAACTACCACTTACTATCCACCGCGTATCTTTCTTCTCCGGATCCATTACCCACCGTTGATCTGATCCTTCGCAAACTTCTGGCCCTCGGATCGCGCGCCACGTATCCTTTTTCGTCGGGCGCCCTGGCGATAAACACCGTGCAAGTCTCCGTCCCGGAATTGCTCATGACCGTAGATGAAACGTGCCTTCATCCTCCACCGTTGGATCAAATGCCACATCCCACATTCCACTGAGCCTTCCGACTTTAACCATCGTGCAAATTTGAGTCCCGGACTCACCCTCATCCATCGATCTGATACATCTTTATAGGTGGGCCGTTGGATCATGTGGCGCCCACCGAATTCCGCTGGGCTCCTTCGCTTTAACCGTCGAGCAAGTTTGATCAGCAGAATTGCTCCTAACCATCGATGCGATATGTCTTTAATCGCGCACCGTCGGATCATCATCCACGTACCCAATTTCGCTGGGCAATTCGGGGTTATCCACCGTGCAAGTTCGACCCCAGGAATCTGTAATAGCCGTCGATCCACCCCACTACTGATCCTCGGCCGTCTGATTAACCGACACATACCCATTCCGCTGGACGCCTTGGGGCTTATTTGTTGTGCAGTTTCTGGTTTACGGAATCAATCACATCCATTGATGTGATGCGATTCTGTCCCCCACCATCGGATCGAGAGGATTATTCCGCTAGCCTCCCTTCCCTTAACTGACACGTGCTTTCACAGGGCGGATCTATCGTGAACCGTGGATCTATTTGGGACCACTTCACAACCTTTGATCTGTGCAGCGGGTTAAAGGCTCGAACTCCTCTTATCCTCCTCGCATGTTTTGAAGGGCGGAAAGAGCATTAGCCACTGATTTTCTTCTTTCCATCCTCGTGGCCTAGGATCTTTGGCAACCTGATCGACATTTAGACCTTCATCACACTCATATACTATATCCTTTGACCAAAGTGCTCGAAAAACATTATTTTTTCTCCACCATGGTTTCATTCTCCTTGGTCAAATAGAGGAGTTAACAGCTGGCTCCATCTGGGGATGATATCCTCCCTGCAAGGTATCAAAGAATTCGTAGACCAGGTGCCTGCTTTCTGACTTTGCATAATAACTCCCAAAAAACCTATTTTTTGTGTTTTTTGTACATATATCATTTTTATGTATTTTTGAGGAAAAGAGTGGTACGCCCTCTGAATTTTTGGGGCTTTCACTGCAAGCTCCAACTATCTTCGGTTTACCATTCTTATTGGCTTGTAAAAGAAAAATATGTACAGTCTATAATACAGGTTTTACCTTCCTCCCTTAGGATAGGTAATGCTTCAGATACCTCCCATTGACAGGGTTGCTCTCAAGAGGAACCCCATTTGTATACTCCAGCAAAAATGCGTTCTGGCCTCTGTACCCAGCAACAACATAAGGTCCAACCCACATAGGGTCAAATTTTCCATGTTTTTCTTCATTAGGGGTATCCCACTTCAGAACCAGGTCATCGATCTGAAACTGTTCTTCTTTGACTCTTCTGTGAAAAGTACTTTTCATTTTCTCTTGATGTGACTGTACTTTATTATAGGCCTTGTACCTTCGTTCGTCTAGCTCAATGATCTAATTTATCCTCCGCTGTATGTGGTTTGGTTCTTCTTGCTGATCTTGGAAATATCTCATCACTGGGACCCCTAATGATGCCGGAAAGATTACTTCAGTTCCATATACCAGTTGGAAAAGGGACATGCCAATTGCCCTTTTAGTGCTAATCCTGTCAGCCCATAGAGCATATTTGAGTTTGGTGTGCCAGGATCTCTTGTTCTCCTCCAACATCTTTTTGATAATCCTTACTAGACTTTTGTTTGAGGATTCGGCCAACCCATTCCCTTGAGGATAATAGGCTGTCGAATGATTGAGACTTATATGATACTTATGACAAAAATTTATCATTTTCCTGGACTTGAAAGCAGCGGCATTGTCTGTTACTATTCTTTTTGGACATCCAAATCGAGCCAGTATATTCTCTTCAAGAAACTCCATGATCACATTTTCAGTGGCTCTCCTGGTAGGAATTGCTTCTATCCATTTGGTAAAATAATATGTAGCTGTCAAAATCCACCTATGCTGACCTGATGAATTGGGGTTTATTTCTCCAATAAAATCTAAACCCCATTGCTGAAAAGGTGCTTCTACTAT
>LPNX010203767.1:0-66897 GCA_001517045.1 Pseudotsuga menziesii | reverse complement strand
TAAATCTGAGTAGAGGATGTCGCTTGTTTGTTTATGCAGCTGAATTTTGTCAGGGGTGTTGATTTTGTCCAGCCTGACTTCTATTTCAGACATCTTTTTATCATTCAATATGGCCATCTTAAAAGTGTTTTTCTCAGCATCCCTAGCCGAAACTAGAGACGTTTTGGAACTGCACAAGTTTCTTACCCTCGGTAGCAGACTTCTCGTTTCCTCCAGGGACTGCTTTCTCTTTTCCATGTAGCTACTCTTGGGCTCTTCTTTAGACTTAAACAAGGGATTGGATTCTGGGCTGTCTACATCACCTTCTGAACTTTTAAAAGAAACCTGGTTTATCTGTACTGTCTTCCTGGGGACTAGGGCAACCTTTTTGAACACACCCAAAACCTCATCATCTACGATCTCGCTACCCTCGAGTAGCTTTGACCTTTTATGGGAAGCCTCGTCATCTACTTCCATACTGTCAGCATCGGACAAACTCCTCTTGACTGCACCACTAACACCTTCGGAGATTTGGATTGTTGTACCAGGTGCAGGATGTGTCTCTTCATTGGACTTGGTCTCATCAGTAAACTGCAGCAAATTAGCCATCTCAGCTAACCCCTCAACAGCTTGATGCTCAAAGGGTTTATTCCTGTTAGCTTGTTTTCTCAATGAAATTACTTGGTGGGGATCGTAATTCACACTTGACTCTTTAATGAACTCCATATTTTCCAACAACTTTTCTATAAAAACCAAGGCACCCTTGCTTTTAAAAATGAAGGTGCCAACCTTAACCGGAAATTTGATGTTCGAAGATTTCTTGAAGGCACAAAAATGTTCCTCTTCGGACAACAATCTCTGTCGCATGAATTCCAATGCGAATATTCTAGGGGTCAAAAAGGAAGGTAGCCTATAAGGCTGACCTGTGAAGCCATATATTCTCAACACGGTATGATCTCTGTACAAAAACCAATCTCCAACCCGCTCTTCTGGCGAAGACTGCATCAAGCTTCTCATTTCATCTAAGACCCGGGGTAATTCTTCATCGAACATCATTTTGTATATCTCAGACATGATCGAATTGGCAAATTCGATCATGCTGATTTGATTAGGTAAATCAGAGGAACATAGGGTACTCGGGAACTTCAACTATGAGACATTAGAACACAGTAGCATATTAAGCAAATAAGTCTGGAACCTGAAAAACCGGACCTTGGGGAACTCGCTTAGCTGAAGGTGAATTGACTCAGCCAGGTATTCGTCTAAACTAAAAACCGGGGTTGACTGGGACTCAGAAACGGAGGAATTCATTCTCAACAAAAATCCGAGAACGACCTCGCCCACACGACAATCCTCATCTAGACCTAGTACTTGACATACCAAAGAAATGACCAATTGAACTTCACTCTTGAACATATGCACAGGGTAGGGTATGGATACACATCTACAGACTGACCATATTTTAACACGCTCGACAAGAAATTACAGCGGGTTTCGGATTCGGACTTCTTATACAACTCGACCAGGATTGACTCATTTATAACTTCACGACTGTCTGGGTAATTTTCCAGCAAACTAAGGACTTCTCGAATGACTGCAGCGTTGACTCTACATAATACTTTGGACACAGACCGACTGACAATAACTCTTTGAGATGGAGAATAATTTAAAGCACACCATTCTGCGAATTCTGGAAAGTGGAGGGTTTTCTCAATGGCGAAATAGTACAGGAAAGACCTGCACACATTCAGCACATCGTTCCCCTGCGAGTGGTGATACCACAACCTTTCTTTACTGTCAGACACGCTCCCCACAGAGAGGAAGGGGTCGCAGACATTCATATCTCTATCAACTAGGAACTCTTCCCTATTGTCTACAACTTGACCCGACACCTGAACCTCTTTTCTCCGGTCCATTACTGAATTTCACACTGGTAACTTGTAGGAGGAATTACAGAATTACTGGGCTTCAGTGTTACCTGGTTTACTGTGGCGGCGCATGCTCGAAGCGTGTCTGCACTTGCTGAATAGGAGCCGAAAACTGACAGATGGAAGCTTCCAGATAGGCCGGTCCTTTTCACTGGTCCCGAGCGAATAAAATAACAATGATAGAGGTCAACCCTTCGCTTTTATAAGCCTTTTTATTCCCGGAGCCTATCATCATTCGCCACGTGGAAGATCATTTATTCTCCGCAACTACCACTTACTATCCACCGCGTATCTTTCTTCTCCGGATCCATTACCCACCGTTGATCTGATCCTTCGCAAACTCCTGGCCCTCGGATCGCGCGCCACGTATCCTTTTCCGTCGGGCGCCCTGGCGATAAACACCGTGCAAGTCTCCGTCCCGGAATTGCTCATGACCGTAGATGAAACGTGCCTTCATCCTCCACCGTTGGATCAAATGCCACGTCCCACATTCCGCTGAGCCTTCCGACTTTAACCATCATGCAACTGTGAGGCCCGGACTCACCCTCATCCATTGATCTGATACATCTTTACAGGTGGGCCATTGGATCATGTGGCGCCCACCGAATTCCGCTGGGCTCCTTCGCTTTAACCATCGAGCAAGTTTGATCAGCGGAATTGCTCCTAACTGTCGATGCGATATGTCTTTAATCGCGCACCGTCGGATCATCATCCACGTACCCAATTCCGCTGGGCAATTCGGGGTTATCCGTCGTGCAAGTTCGACCCCCGGAATCCGTAATAGCCGTCGATCCACCCCACTGCTGATCCTCAGCCGTCTAATTAACCGACACATACCCATTCCGCTAGACGCCTTGGGGCTTATCTGCCGTGCGGTTTCTGGTTTACGGAATCAATCACATCCATTGATGTGATGCGATTCTGTCCCCCACCGTCCGATCGAGAGGATTATTCCGCTGGCCTCCCTTCCCTTAACTGACATGTGCTTTCACAGGGCGGATCTATCGTGAACCGTGGATCTGTTTGGGACCACTTCACAACCTTTGATCTGTGCAGCGGGTTAAAGGCTCGAACTCCTCTTATCCTCCTCGCATGTTTTGAAGGGCGGAAAGAGCATTGGCCACTGATTTTCTTCTTTCCATCCTCGCAGCCTAAGATCTTTGGCAACCTGATCGACATTTAGACCTTCATCTCACTCATATACTATATCCTTTGACCAAAGTGCTCGAAAAACATTATTTTTTCTCCACCATGGTTTCATTCTCCTTGGTCAAATAGAGGAGTTAACAAGGATCATAGGCTGAATTCTGGGTCTGCATGGGGCTAAGAATTTGCTATGGGATGTATTGATAAGGAGATAGTCCCATTAGGGAACTGGTCATGTTGGATGAACAGAAGCAAGCCTCTATGGCAGCAAGCAAGAAATGTAAAGTCCTACAAGAAAGTCTGGAAAAAATTCCTAGAGAGGTGGCCCATAAGGAAATTAATGTCCTAAACGCAACGTATGGGGAGGATCTAATTTCCCTGGGGCTCAGTGATAGGATCACGGTTTTGGTGGAAGCAAGAAGGATGAGTACAAAGCACAACCTGTTGCAGAATGCACTTGCAAGGGCTGAAATTATTCAGCAAGGGTTGGAAAAGTTCAAAAAATTGTTTTAGCCCTTGTTTCAGATAGGAGTGCCTAAGTTTTGGGGTTTTGATAGAAAGTTGATCCCTGAGAGAAAGTACATGGAGCTGCTGAATAAGGAAAGATTGAACCATGCAAATTTTGAGGGTATGGATTGAGGGCTAAAGGGAGAAGTAATTTTCAATAAACTCTGCGAGGACTTTGAGTTGTTGACTCAATTCCGAATGATCAAATCTAGTCTTCCTATTGTCAGTCATAATCCATTGATTGATATGGGTGTTGTCCTAAAGGAGATGTTTTAAATGACAATCCCTACAGATCAGCTCTGGAAGGAAATATAGAGGCTAGGAAGTTAACAACTTGCAAGGGCAACCATCAGCTGAGTCAACAAAAGGTCATTCAAAGGTGTTTCGAGCAGTCCCTTTCATTAGGTGAGCCAAAAGCCCTAGATTTCGATATTTCCCATTTTGATAGGGCTTGCACATCACAGCGTGCCTTTTTGAATTGTTTTGTGATCATGGCAAATATGCCACGCTAGAGTTTGTTAGGTTTTAGAACGTACTTTTGGGTTTGATTCTCGTGATGTAACTAATTTTGATGCCTTGTTTCGAGATACGTCTCAGGGGAAAAATTACACTATAAATGTAACCTCCATAGAGGAGAAAAGGGTTCGACATTCATTTTCAAACCTTTTGTGCTTGGCTTTGTAGCCCTACAATTTTTCTTGGAAGTATTAATGAAGAAGTATTTTATGAGTTTCTGAGATTCCTTAAGGTGTTCAATGTTCAGTTTGTGTTTTGTGTATTTCCCATTTTCATGCATGTGTATTCTACTAATACATTTCTAGATTGTATGTAAGGAATTCATTCTCTGTTAAATTATCCTTCCATCAGAAATCATATCTTTTATGTGTTTATAATGTCTGTGATAGAATTCATCCCTTGCTAGGTGCTCTATTTCAGTTATTAACCTTGGTTGTTGCTTCTGCTAATGGTGTTCCAAGAGATTCATCCATCGATAGGTGCCTCTTGTTTCACTAGGGCTCTTTCTCATTTCTATCTGTCATCTCTTCAAGTTATTTGACTGAATATAACACCCAAGTTGCCTCAGATTACAAAGGATAATCACTATTCATTATTGATGTAAGCCCTTGAATGTTTTAGTATTTGACCTCATTTCCCAATGATACTTTCTTTTTGTCTGTTGTACAATCTTCAAAATTACAAACAGTTTGTTCCTGTCAGATATCTAGCCTCCTGATCGCTTCTTTGAAGCTATACGCGTATGTGGATGATCTTTGTGACACTGAGAGAGCCCTCTCTGACTGTATAGGCTAGAATACAGTCTAAATATTGGTTTGAAATGGTTACCCAGTGATCTCCTACCACAACCATAGGAAAATACCTGAGTGCTAACATCTTGGCGTCATTGTCGAGAACTAATTGCCATTATCTCCCCAGGGGAAGGACACTATTCTATATTCTACGACCTGGTTGAGCAGCCGGTCATAGACACGTGCTGGTCATATATGCTCTGGTGACTCCACTCAAAGTTTTTGGAAGGTGACTCCACTAGGAATACTGGCGTCTAGAAGGACCAATACGAGGAGCAATCCTGATGCTGAACCTTTTGAAGAAAGTTTTGATCTAGAAAGACTGATTCGGAAAGCCAATAAACTGCAAATGTTAGACATAACTCTTTCTTTACATGTTGAAGGTGTTGTTTCTATTAATGATATATCTGAGCATTGTGATGAAGAATTTCAGGTAGTTTTCCCTAGGACTAAGTCTGAGTCCAATGTATTTGAATTAGTCTTAGACCCCTCTGCATTCGAGTTCTCCCATACTTCCTGGCCACCTGAGATCTCAGAGTCTCTAGGTAGGGATATTCAATCCTTGTTTGACTGAGAGTGCCCCCTATTTTCCTCTGAATAGCCCTATTAAAATCCACTGCCACAGGGCAGTTTGCTGCTGTATCTTTATCTCCCACCGCTTCAAAGATAAACCACCGTTCATCATCTAGTGTCACGGCTCCTCACAGTTTTGTAGTTCCTCGCAACACAATAATTTTTGTCACACCAACTTCAATCCCTCTTGGAAACCCTGCTATAACCCCAGGAATGGAAAATATGTTTTCCTCTATACTTCTTCCTGCGGCTCTTCACGAACCTTCCCCAGGGATATTCCCAAAGGCTCAAACAATTTAATGGGGAAAGGGGGTATTTAGATGAGGAACACTTGGGATAGTTTTCAGACTGGGTAGATTTGGAGGAAGTAGACCATGATGATGTTATGGTCAGACTGTTTTCCCAAAGTCTTGCTAGAGAAGCAAGAAAATGGTTCAAAAATATTCTGGATAATTCCATTCTGAACTATCAAGCTTTTGAATATACTTTCAAGGACAAATTGGCAGAAAAGAAAAACCCCAAGCAATATTTGTTCCAGTACCATTCCATGAGGAGGAGGGATAGTGAATCTATCCAAGATTTTTTTGACAGATTTATGAAGACATATAATGCCATCCTTGCCCAGTTCAAACCTCCCCCTGGTTCTTCCCAACTCCAATATGTTGAATCCTTTGATAGATACTTTACCTAGTTGTTGAGTGAAAGGAGATCAGTCTCCCTAGCTGACATGATGAAAGATTCCATAGAGGTAGAGGTGAACATGATTGCTTCTAGAAAGAAGAAGAGGGACGAAGGAGAATGGAGGAGAGAAGAGGGAGATAGAAGGAAGGATAAAGAGCCCAAACAACCTGCTTCCTCTAACTCACAAGAGGCTGGGATGGACATGATAATGAAAGCCATGGAAAGGTTGATGGATAGGCTCACCATGGACAATAGACCACCTCCCAGGGAAAATCAGGAGTAGCAGAATAGAAACCAGAATGTTAGAAGACCCCAAGTCCTCCAAAACAGGTAGAGAGAGCAGATAAATCCTCCTGATCAGCCTGTCAGGCCCCCATTTTAGGAAAATTATGTGCGGCAAGATTATGAAAATCAAGCCGATGATGAAATCCACCAGCTGGACACTGAATCATCCTCTACCTTTTTTACCAAACAAGAGCATGATAATTCCTATCACAAAATGAGGGAATTGCCTACTGAGGAAACAAAGGAGTTTAAGAAAGGATATCAAGTTGTTGTCATGGATCTACAGAGGCCAATCGGTATGAGCAATAGAGATATTCTTGTTATAAGGAATAAAGATGCAGGAAACAAAGACTTTGCAAGTAAGCCCAAAAATGATATAACCCTTAAGGATACCCCAAGAATGTAACAGAACACAAAGGGAAATAAAAGAAAGAATATAATCCAAGGATATTAGATAAGAGACAAACCTCTTTCATCCTAGAGGCCGAAATTGCAAAGATCAAATTCTCTGTCCCTCTTACTGAATTATTAAAAAAAATTGAATATCATTCCAAGATCACAACTGTGTTGAAGCCTCTAGGAGAAATCTCTGAAATATCAGATTCTCTGAAACTTAAAGATGATAGTCCCACCATCCTGTTTAGACCCCATGTAGATGAGCCTTTCGATGAAGGTATTCCTCCCTTCTATGTCAATCTGAACATTCATAATGCCATCATACACAATTCCATGCTTGATTCAAGAGCCTCCCACAATCTGATGCCCAGGATGATCATGGATAAAATGGGACTGGAAGTGACGAGACCATACACAGACCTTTTCTCTTTAGATTCCAGTAAAGTAAAGTGCCTAGGATTGATCAAATATTTTGTCATTTCTTTGGCTCAGATACCTCCCAAAAGCCTTGTCGTGGACATAGTTGTGGCTAACATCCCTCCGAAGTTTGGAATGCTGCTATCAAGATCTTGGGAGGCCAAACTCAAAGGTGCACTTCAAATGGATATGTCATATGCCACCATCCCTATCTTTGAGGTACAGAGAAGGATTTTTAGAGAACAAAAGTTGGTGTACATGGTCACCAGTGTTGAGAGGCCAGACAACCACCCCATTTATTCGTTGGACACTGAGATGGAATCAACTATTTTCTTTACCGAAGGAGGCAAATACAGTTTCAGTTCACAGAACGTTGCCTTTGTACCCACTCGGGAAGAGTTGGAAGGAGCGTGGGATGTGAGTTTTGATGGGGCAACATGCAGGGAAGGGGCAGGAGTTGGAGTATGGGTGAAACCCCTAGGAGGAAGAGCTTTCAATTGTTCCTACAAACTTGCCTTCGATTGCACAAATAATTAGGTAGAGTATGAGGCTATGATGTTAGCAATTCAGATCCTGAAAGATTTCCAAGTAAGGAGGGTAGTGATAGATGGGGACTCTAAGCTGGTAATTAAAAAAATTCAAGGCAAGTATCAGGACAGACATCCTAAGATGAAAAGCTACAGAAATGTTTCCCAAGACCTGATAGAATGTTTTGAAGAATGCAATTTTAATCTGATCCCCAGATTACAGAATTGTATAGCTTATTCTTTGGCCACTTTTGCTATTGTTTTCAAGATTCCCATACACCCCAATAGAAAATATGAGATTGAAGTTAGGCACAGACCCTCTTTCCCAGATAATGTTAAGAGTTGGCAGGTATTTAAGGATGACAAACATATTCATAATTTCCTCACTCTCACTGGGGAGTTTGATGGATTGACCATTGACGAAGACAATGTGCTCCTAGAAGGGTCTACTCTCACCCAGGAATCCCCGCAAAGTCAGACTGTTATTCCCAAAGAAATGCCACGGGATGATATTGTTGTCCCTATTGAGCGTGCTCGTGGGCAGAAAAAATATGTAAACAATCTTTGTGGCAAAGAAATACTGCAGCTCAAAGGTAACTCTATCCTCAGGGGTTTAGTTCCTTAAGAAAATCTCTTTGACCCAAATTATGTTTCTAAGGAACCTTAGCTTGTCCCAAGTTGCGAGGATGTGGAAGATGTGAATATTGGGACAAAATCTCATCCAAAAATCATCAAGATCTCAAGAACACTCTCACATGAGGCCAAACATAAATAGATTTCACTAATGAAGGAATATTCAGATGTTTTTGCTTGGAGCTACAGTGTTCTTAAGGCTTATGATACCAGTGTAATCCCACACACTACACCAATAAAAAAGGATGAGATGCCTTTCAAGCAAAAGCTAATGAGAATGAACCCTAAGATGCTACACCTGGTGTAAAAATAAATAAATAAACTATTCGAGGAAAAAATCATTGCGGCCCTTAGATTCTCAAGGTGGGTGGCCAACTTGGTCCTGGTGAGGAAGACAAATGGAGAGATAAGTATATGCATTGACTTCAAAAATCTGAACAAAGTTTCTTTAAAATACCATTATCCTCTTCCTAAGATGGACCACATTCTGTAGAGGGCAGTGGGCTCTCAAAGTATCTCCAACTTAGACGTCTTCTCAGGCTACAATCAGATCATGGTGCATCCAGAAGACCAAGAAAAGACAACTTTCACCACACCCTCGGGCACTTTTATGCATGCAAAAATTCCATTCAGACTCATGAATGCAGGGGAAACCTTCCAGCGGACCATGGACATAGTTTTTGTTGATGAGAAGGATAAGATTTTGGTCATCTATTTAGATGACATCACTATCTTTTCAAATTCCGATGAGGGACACGTCACACATCTGCTGAGAGTGTTCAGAAAGTGCAAAAAGTTTGGAATCTCTTTGAATCCGAAGAAGTCACACTTTGCTATGAAAGAAGGGAATATGCTTGGGCACATAATTTCCCAGGAAGGCATCAAAATAGACCCAAAGAAAGTTGAAGCAATACATAAAATTGAACTCCCTCGGAACAAGGTTGAGGTTCAACCTTTTCTAGGAAAGGTGAATTTTCTGAGAAGGTTTGTTGATGTGTTTGCTGAGATCATAAGGTGTATAACTAACAAGATGGGAAATGACAAGGAGATCAAGTGGACACCTGAAGCAGAGCAGTCCTTTGAAAACATAGAAGGATATTTCGGAAGCACCTGTACTGGCAAGCCCTGATTTCTCCAAATATTTCCTCATATTCTCATTTGATTTAGACCACACAGTGGCAGGGGTTTTTTTACAAAAGAATCATGAGGGAAATTAGCAGCCCATTGCGTTTTACTGCAAAACATTGAGAGATGCCCCACTAAAATATTACATCCTGGATAAGTAGGCTTATGCTCTAGTGCAGGCTTTGAAGGAATTACGAGTTTACATCTTGCATTCTCACATTATTGCTCATGTCCCCACCAGTGAATTAAATCAGATTCTAATCCAACCATATCTTAAGGGTAGAAGGGGAAAATGGATAGCAGTCTTACTTGAATATGACTTGGAGATTAAATCCACAAAGCTGATTAAAGGCTAGGGACTATCCAAACTCATGGCATAGTCTAACTGTGATGTACTCAACCTGCATATGATCGTTGAATTATCAGCAGAAGAGAAAAACCCCAAGGAACGAACATAGCTGCAAGTGACTGAACATTTCCTGTCATTCCCATGGTATACTGACATCATCTTCGTGTTGCAACATCTGCAAGCTCCACAGAATATGGACAGAACAAGGGCCAGATTCCTCAAGCAAAAATCGACAAATTTTTGCATCTTAAATTGGAAATTGTACTAGAAAGAGCCAGGAGGGGTTCTACTGAACTGTGAAAAAGAACAGGAGGAAAAGAAGCCCATTGAAGAATTTTGTGCAAGGGAATGTGGAGGTCATCATTATTGGAAGACCACTGTGAATAAGATTATGAGGGCAGGTTTTTAACGGCCTACTGTATTTTCTGATACCCACAAGGAGATTGCTTCCTGCCATAAGTGTCAGATCTTTGAAGGGAGGAGGAAGCTCTTGCCATTGCCTCTTGTTACCAACTATTTTGTACAATAGTTGAACTTCCTATTGAGCCGCCAGTTATCGAGCATGATGAATGCTCATCTCCAGAGTTCAGAAGTTCAGTGTGTTCTAGAGTTAGCCAGTTTTTGGCTGAACTTTTTATTTTTGTAAGATACATGTTCATACCCCCTTGGGGAAAATGTAAAAAACGTACTAGCATTTAAATTTTTATAAAAGCCTCGGCTTCCCCGACTTGGGCATCAAGCCGACTAGCCCAAAGTGTTTTTTCCCTTGGTTATTATTGGCTGTTGAATAAACGACCAATAATTTTTGAGTTTTTCACTCGCTCCTCCAAAGCTGGGGTAGTTGTCTTGGTGTTTTGGCCTTGGGAGGTTATTAGAGCCTTCGTGTCAGTATTTTTTGTCATGTTAGCATTTCAATCGAGTCGTATGAACATGTACTAGGTCCCCCTGAAGTTTTGTTGGATTCCATGAAAATAATTTTTTTCGTTTTTTAAGCCATTTTTTAATGGTTTAAATGGAAAATTTCAAAATGTAATAAAAGAGTGATCCGGAGTCCGTTTTCGGCATGGTTGGGCTCATTTTCACCATCACTCGGTTAGCCGAAGCACCCTGTAAGTCATCATTCAGCTAATTGAGCACCAGAGTAGCATTTAAATGCTAAAAGTGAACATTTTGGCACTTGGTCAAAATATTTTAAAAAGTCAAAATCAAATTTTTTGTTGGTTAGTGGTGACTTGGCATGGGTCCCTATGCCATGTAACTCACTTAAACATATGATATGACCAAAACTTTGGGTTAAAGGAAGTTAGAGTTATTTCATGAAAAGAAATTCACGTGAAGAGACTCACGCTGGTGTGATGTGTTGAGTGAGATGGGGATGGACCCATCCACTTAATATATTAAAAAATTATAAGCCATGTTTTAATACCATGCCATGTCATAATGTATCCAACTCCATCCAATTGTTAAAAGTAAAGGATGACGTGAGGGTAGGGTGTAATCTCATGCTAAGCGCTAGCATGTGTGTAAGTGATGTTAAATGTGGATCCCTCTCACCATTGTTTTTTAATTAAAACCCATGGCATCCAAGCATTGGATACAGAATAGTCACGTTTTAATATCATTGAAAGTGGTAATCGCTAGCATGGTTTAGTGAATGCGCTTACTATGGTGTGGACCCCCTCTCCACGTCACTCAAGCATTATGATTTTAGATCATATCCATTGCTTGCGTTTTTCAAAGTAATGAAAACGTAAAGGAGTGACGTGAGGATTTGATCACAGGCTGATTTATTAGGTGGTGACGTCGAGCAAAATTGGAGCTCGCGTGGGTGGAGTTTGGTGAAGAGTTTGGTGGTGACTGTCGATTTGGTGGTGAGTGCATCTTTGTGTGTGGGCACTGATTGATGTGCAGGTAGTTCATTCAGCGATGGTTCAGCTCAGTTCAAGTTCACTTAACTGAGCCTGATATTTGGTTCATTAATGCCCCCAGGGGCTTGGTATTTTGTATAAATAGAGGTGCTTTGCACTCTTTTTTTGATGGAGATTTTGGGCATGAACACTCTACCAAATTTATTGTTATATTTGTTTGAAGTTGGAATAAAGTTGTGACTTTGGAGGTCCATGAATGAGTTATTGGAGTTGTGGATTCACATTGTCTTTGGTGATATCTCTCTTACCCTTCTTTTTCAATTATTGAATCATTATTCATTATATACTCTAGAAGGGCTAACAATCTAGTTTATGAGTATCTTGTTCGGATTTGATATTGTTTGTAAGAGTTTTGCAGGGATCATCAGGGGTGAAGAACAAGCTTGAGATCAAGCTCTTCTTCATGAACCAGTGGCTTTTTTTCATCTAACTCCTTCATTTTGCAGGTTCCTCTAAGCACTTCCCAATCCAAGAAAGAGACACAACAATCAGAGCTTCTCCTTCCTTCCATCAACAAAGATTAAAAAACACACTTGGTTACCTAGATCTACGAACTTCCCTCTTCTAGTTCTCTTATTTGCTCCTTGATTTTCTCGATTTCTTGCTTGCTAGCCTCTTCTTCCTTGCCTTTACCTTTTCTTCTTCGTTGCCCTCTTTTCTATTTAGTTTGCAGCCTCTTTTCTTCACTTTGGACAGCCCTCTTTTTCCCTAGTTCTTGGCCCTTTTTGCCCTAGTTTTTGGCCCTATCTTTCTCCTTTTTGAACAACCATCTTCATATTTTTTCGCTGCCCGTTTTCACCTTTTTTGCAGCTCTTTGATTGTTTTCTTCGCTGCCCTGTTTTTTGTTTTTTTTATGACAACCATCTTCTTCCTCTTTCGCTGCCTCGTTTTTCATTATTTTTTGCATTTTTTTGTCATCTAGTTCACTGCCCTATTCTTCCATTCTCTTGTTTTTTATTGTCTTTTTTTTCCTCCCTTTCTCCCCTCCTTTCTCATTTGTTTCAGTCTTCTTTTGCCTCATCCTTTTTGCTCTTTTATCTTCTTCTTTGCCATTTTTTGAAAGTTTCAAGAAAAGTTTTGAATAAAAAGCAAATCATTCTCTTTTTTTACATAAAGTTCAATAATAAAAGGTTGTATGCTTTCCTTCAAAAGTCCTTTCAAAGGTTGAATTCCTAAAGGCAAGTTGTATAATCTTAATAAAATATCTTTGTTTGAGTGGGGTTTTTAAGTCCCCACTCTCATCCTCCCCCATTTGGGTAGGTTTGTGTTGTTTTCATCTTCTTATGTGCTTAGATTAGATGTGTTTGTGCTCATAATATTTGCATAATTTCTCTTAGAATACTAATTGTTAGATTAACATATTTGATTCATTGAATAAGTTGATTACTTCATCTCTCGATTTTGTATCTTTCATAAGTAAATCAATTACCTAACATTCATAAATATCTTGAATCTCACCATAAGGTGGATCAAGAGTGCTCTCTGTCAGAGAGTTTAATAAACCATCTTCACTTTACTTTCGTGCATCTTATTGTTTAATCAAGTTAATGGATTAAGTAAGATTCTTGAACTTGCAGAAACACAAGTCAAGAGCACTCTCTATCGGAGAGCATCATTAGTCTTGCATAATCCTTGCATTAGGCATCTAGATTAGATAAGACTCTTGAAATTTTGTCATAAGACAAGGTCAAGAGCGCTCTCTGTCGGAGAGTTTAATTAATTGACTTAATAAAATCTTTCAACTCACACTCCCTCTAATTAATTTACTTCGTTGATCTCCTTCACCTAGTATGCTCTACCGACTTTCGAGTTGGGATCGTACTCAGAACGGTGAACGGACTTGCTAAGACCGCAATAACAACATAATTAAAACTTTCCCCCCCATAACCAACGCACCAGCGTTGTCTCGATAAAATACTCAAGTAGTGGAAAAATTCCAAGTGTGGGCGTCGAGCAACCCAATCTGGACACAGTTGGTTAAGTTATTGAACACCTAGCTGTGATTCCAGACAGGTTCGTCATGTCTTCGAACGGAGCCACTGAAGGTATTACCGGTTCGGATTTCCAAACACCTTAAGCAATATCACCATTAAAATTCTTAAAACTTACCAAAAACACTCGCACAACCTAACATTCATCGGTTTAAGTTCCAGACTTGTGTTATTTCTCTTTCAGTGCATTTCAGTTTCATCGACTTGTTGAGGCCTGGAAATTCGTAGGCAACAACAGCAAGGGATTCTCCCCAGACAACGTTCCCAACTAGCCCGTGACTGTTTGGTGTAGGGAATCCGTCCGGTTTGCGGTCCGGCTACCATAAGTCAAGTAACAAAAATATAAGGTTTTACCGGTTGCGGCCCGGTCCATCGTATATATTTTTATATTTTTTGACTTTAAGTATGATATGCACGTGCCTACCTATGATGCAGATTGATAGAAAATGCAAAGAGTATTCACAATGTGATGCGCAGGTTCTTACCTCTCGTCTTAGACTCTCATGCATCTAAATCACACACACAGCACGAAATTAAAACTAACTACCTAACCTATCCCTAGGGAGCAAGCTTATTACTTATTAATGAGCAATGCATTTTGTGCATGCGTTATAAAAGAAATCATAGATAGTTGATACTTCTTTCCAAAACACACGAACATTTAAAGATATTTAACAACCAGATAGCTAATTGCTTATGAACAACATTCATCACTCATTGTGAAAATTTTCATAAAATGAACCAGGGATCATTCAGACAAGAACTTAGGTTCAAAGAGTTAGAACGATCTCACAGTTAATGGACAAAAGGCTGAAAACGAAATAGTTCCTCTTCAACAAATCCATAGCATAACATTTGAATATTCCACCAAGCTTTCTCCAACAGGCAAACTGTAATTTCCTATTGCAAAAGGAAATAGTTCTTCGTACAATATCTCTTCCAATCTAACTGGGGAAAAAGTCCCACTACTTGTCTAGATTCTCTATATTTATACAAAAGAGCAAAATTGTTGGGCTACCCACGCAATGACTCTTGGCTTCCCCAACTCTTCATCTCCCATATTTTCTTTCATTAAGTGTTTATGAAAATTACAATATATTACAACAAAATGAATAAGATGCTTATGAGGGGGGTCCTGCCTGGATATTCAAAAAAAAATTCCATGTTAAAGCCTCTGAAGCAATACTTTCGAATTCAGAAGGTTTTAGGAATCGAATATTTATTTCGAATTTAGCAGCCTGGTTTAAGATGACTTCTATTCTGGTTGCGCTCAGGCGAAGTTGGTCTTCTAACAGTTGCACACTAACTGCAGAATGATCTACTTCATTCATCAGGGTCTGTTCATCTAAAGCTTTAATGTGCTATACCATTTTTTCATCTTCATGATACCTTCTTTGTAAAATTTCCAAAAACAGGCTGTGTTCTGGAAAAGTATCCATTCTTTACTCAGCCTCTACCTGACATCGATTATACGTGATTAGAAGTCTCCTGAATAATTCTACACAAGCCCCTTTTGTCTTCTTAACAACCTTCTTGAATTCTTCGGCTGTGCTGATGGCAAACTCCATCAAATCGTAGTCTTGTCTTAGGGCTTATTGATCTTTTGAAGGTAGATCGACAGGAGTTTCTTCATTCGCTTCTAATCTCGCCATCCTTCTTGATAGGACTTATAAGATGTCCTATGATCTATCAACAAAATACGAAGAGGTTTACAAAATCTCTTTCAGCCGACTGTCCACCTGCAAGACCCTGCACCTCTCTTCTTATATGGCCACTTGCAGTTGATGCATCTTGCTTCTCTGTGCTAGGATGTGCTCATTGAACTGCTAAAGGCTGACTTGCTATTCCTTGGCCTCTTCTAAAGCTGCTGTCAACGAGGTAATCTGCTCTTTAAGTTCTGCCTTTTGCCCTTGAGATTGCCTCTCATCTTCTTCCAAGGTAGCCTTCTGCAGCTCCAATTCCCCTATCCTGCTTAGCAATTGCTCCTTTTCTGCCCTCAACTCCTGATATTCCTGCTGCACTTTCTCCAAGCATTCTTGGGCAGTCTCCATAGATCTCTTCTCTATCTGAAGGACCCAAAGCTCATCTTTTCAAGACTTGATTTCCTTTTGTATGTCTTCAAACTTTCTCTTTCACCTATTATTTTCTTCTCTTCCCTTTCTTAGGGTATCTTTGAGCTGAGAAGAGGACTTCTTTGACTGCTCAAGATCCGTCAATATTTTATCTACATTGTCCTTAGAAGCATGGATCAATGTAGCCTCCGCTCTGATAGTGAACCTAGGTCTCTGTCTATCCCGTATACAACAGTTGTATCATTTATCATTTTAACGGAAAACCCCCCAGTCTCGACCTTCCTCTCGATCCTCTTTACTATCATTTTCCTTTCTTTATCATAAAAGATAGTATTAAAATCTGGTACCTCCTCCCCTTTCTTTTGCTCAAAGGGGATTAGCCTAAGGGTGGGGACCATAGCCTGTCCTGGTGTGCTAGCAGCAGTCGCTTCAGGATCTTGAATGTCAGGGTTCTCCAAGTCCTGAGCCCGACTGTCTGCTGCATCAGAAGATGATTGCTCTGTCACTGTCTGTGTTAGCTTTATCTTTTCTGCTTCTTGCTTCTTCAGCTCCTCATCCATCTTTTTTTTTTCTTCTTCTTCTTCGCTCTTGGCAGCTTCTTCTGCCTTTCGGGCTGCCTCTTGTGCAACTCTTCTCTTTTCCTCCTCTTCTCCTTTTAACCAGCCTTCGGCCTCTTGGGCTAGTCTCCTAGCCTCTTCATTTCTTTTTCTAGTTTCCTCCTCCTTAGCTTTTGCCTACTCATCCTGTCCTTTTCCACCTTTGGTGGTGATTTTCTTTTTAAACCTTCTTCTTAAGGCCGTCATGTTTTGTGCAATGCAGAAAATGGACTCCTCTCTGTCCCAGTGGCTAGCGTATTCAAAATGTACATTCTCCTCTTTGCAGTGCTCTGCAACCTTATTCCAGGAGTCATTCCTGTGGAAACGCATTTTCCCAAAATGGAATTTCTCCAACTCCTCCACGAATTCATCGACTTTCTTTACCCTGGTAAAATTGTAGCTTCCCAATCTAAATGGCAAAGGAGGGTATGCTGCTTTCTTATGTTCAAACAGAAAGCTCCCCATGCCATCTAAAAAGACTTGTCTAACTGCCTCTTTGTGGACTACATAGTCAATGGCATACTTAGGCAGTAGTGAGGGTGCTCTAGAGCAGCCAAACATTCTGAAATATAGTCCATCCTCAGTGAAGTAATAATCGGCATACTCTTCAATCACCTGCAATGCCTCCTCCGACATGCAGTTGCATTCTTTCAAGAAAATTAGGGTATATAGTGGCATAATGAAGTGCTCACACACTTCCCTATAGTGGCTGTGATATTTGTGAGCCCACAGTGGCTTGTATGTTGAGTAGACCGGTGTTCTTTCCTGATCCCAGATGCACCTCAGATTGGGGAAAGGTTGGTTGCATAGTAAGCAATCAATCAGTATAGAGCTCATGTAGAACTCTGATCTCTTTTGGGACACCCCTCGTAATGCTGATGCCATGCAAGCCAAGAGGATGTTGGACACAATGTTGGCCCAGTTGAACACGGTCCCCTGTGTTGCAACATAGAAAATGATAGGCACCCACTCTAATTTGAATCTTTTACCGTGGGCCCTCCCGAAAATCTTGTTCAGCATCGGGGCGATGAACCTGTAAGGGGTTCTTAGACTTGCAGTGTCATACTCTCCATTCGGCCTAGTTCTAAAGCTTTTTCTAGGCATGAACATCCTCTTCAGTGTCTCGACTAGGTCCATCATGATGGCCTTCAACCAGTATTCAGTCAGATATTCTTGTGCTTCTGGTAAGTGATAAGCCAGAGCCACATATCTAGGGCTATAAGCAGCATAACCCTGTTTATCAACATTTTCTAGAATCATGTTGATTACATCTGCCCTGGGCAGAATCCACCCAATCACCTCTGAACATGGAAAGAGCTCAGGTCTAATAATAATTTTCATCAAGGAAGATCTCTCTATGTTGGTATAAATGGTTTCTTCTTCAAAACCTATATCAGGTACTTCTCGACGCGTAATTAATCTGTAAATTCCCCCCCATTGATATTCGGGTTCTACACCACTTATGCATTTGGTATCCTCGTAAGTGTACTCGACTCTGGTAACGATTTTGACTTCGGGTTCCTCTTCAACTACTGGAGCCTTCTTCTTCTGACGTTTAGACATCTTGAATTCTGAGGGATTTCCCTGTCATGTACATGAATGTATTTTAGGTTATGTTAGGTAATTCCCAGATAATATTTAAAGATAAAGACAACAGTATAAGCGTTTTACCTCATCTATGCTAAACATGAGTGCAACTATGGAAAATAAGCAAACAAGGTTCAAAACCAAATGCTCCTGCCCAAAGACTAAAACTAGCTTACGCCCAATAATCTACAGCTTTAACTTAGAATATCACGGCTGATGAATACCCTCTCCTCTCGTCAACATGAACACAGTCCCGAAACCCCCTCTCGATGCTACGACCTACGCGCTCCATGAAAGACCAAAAGGCGCCTAAACTAAAACCAGCTCACATGAGGACGCTGCGAAAGATAGCACACTAAAGACAAGGGGAATCTTCTTGCTATAAAATGCAATTCAGAACCTAAAATGGGTCGGGGTTCGTACTCGAGCTTGAACGGTCTCAGCCTAAGCGGGAACAACATCACGGTCCTGGTTCGTGAAAACGAGACATGCAGAACCAGACCCACGGCATCATGGCCGAAAACCACGCAACAACCTCCTCGGACGACCAAACATAGACTGGGGGAAAATGGTGCAGCGTAACGGCCGTCTGCATCGGTTTCCCAAACAATCGAGTGCATACTGCAAAACCATAACGGACGCGAGAGAAGACATCAAGCAAAACCACAAAGAAACCTCCCCACCAGGCAGCCATACTAATTAGCTCTAATATATACAGGTCGGGATGGGGAAACCTAAGGAAATACTAACCGCGGGGACAGAAAAACTCAACCAATCAAACGGAACGGAAAATGGGCACAAGGGCCTACCTGGCACTGTGTTGCGCGACTGGTGGAGGAAAACTGTTGAACTTCCAAGGCGGAGCCACCTAGGAGCAAAAGTACCGACAGCGAGAATCTTGGTCTGCTCGAGCGAAAAAGACAGCACAGAGAAAGCTCCAAAATAACAATAAAATAATAAACCCCCAAACTCCCTGATATATACGTCTCGGTCAACTATAATCGGCGGGAAAACTAAAATCCTTTGGCGGTAAAAGGATAAGGGGATTGGCGAGCAAGTCACTATCGCCTCCGCAATGGCGGATGATAAAACGGTGAGAACACCCACAATGGTGCCGGGAGCGGAACAAAACAAACTCGCATCGGCACACGCGAGACTAAGGCTTCGGATCAACAGATGATTAGAGAGCCGCAACGGCGAACCCGTAAATGAAATGAGTTCCGCAGACCAACAAAATCAAATTCAAAAATATGAATCAAGCGAAAATATGAATCAAGCGGAAAATAAAAATCAAACTATCGGAATCCTAGCTCCTTCTAGAGCCACAACGGCGAGAGTTGACAAGAACCAAAGGCTGGCGGAACAAAACAGCGTGGATCGGAAGAGGATGAAACAAACTTCGGACCACTTCGCAGATCCCCTCCCGCAACAGCAGAAGACGGATATACAAAGGTTCCGACAGGATTTCAAAAATCACGTCGATAAAGAAAAATACATCAGAGATCAAAAACATTTGACTTCGGACTTGATGTCCGACTTTTTTTTCCTCAACGGCGGACGCGCAGACGACAACACTCCCGACTCAAAGTCCAAAAAATTTCCGATGGAAAAGCAAAGTTAATTCCAACATTAAAACAATTCCTGCATAAAAGTAATCTTCATTCAAGCATCAAACAAAACCAAAAAAACCGGGCAAAAACAAACTAAAGGAGGGTCCCAAAAAATTTGAATTTTGGGAAATAGTTGCAGTTGCAACAATTGGCGACTACCTGGTGAACCCCAGATTTATGACTTAACTTCTTCTCAGTAAAAGATTGTTTAATCATTCAGCTCATAAGTTGAACACTTCCAGCTGCTTGTATTCCTAAGACAGCAGACACATGCATTCAAATCATTGAGAACAGTCCATTCTTTGGGAAATGGGAACACCCAAAATAATTGAAAGTCCGAATAACTCTTTTGAGGCTTAATAGGTGAGATTTATTTTACCTCTGTCTGTGAGTAGTTTCTAGCTTGGACACCACAGGATCGTAACATATGGCAAAAAGAACTATTCATTTGTTCCTCATTCCCATGCCACTTGCACTTTTGTGCCATTTTGAACTTTTGCTCTTATGAGTCCTCCATCTGCTTTTCTTTCTGAATTTTTTATCCAGGCTCTTCCATCCATAGTGTCCTTTTGTGTGAGAGATGTATTCACTTTTCAGCTCACGAATGGAGAAGAACTTTTTTAGCAGATTGATATTCATATTTCTGATACTTTGCTTTGATATGTATTGCTTCTTTTAGGAGTTTTGACTCTTAACAGCCTTTAGGATTTTGAAATCATGGCATGGGATCATTTACATATAATAAATTGTTTACCTTGCTTCCTTCCCATGGGTCCTTAGCCATCACTCCCTAAGACATATTAGATGTGAAATGGATGGAGCCTCAAAATAGTATTATAGACCTTTTAATTCTGAGTTATTTTTAGGGGTTAAGCAGGACTTCAATGAGTGCATAGCCATTTAAGAAAACTACCTACTAGAAGACATTCTATCATTTCCAAAATAAAATGCACAGTCTTTTACCAAAGATGTCAGTTAATCAAGAACCCTGATGCTTTCCATGCAACCAAAAGTTTGCCTATTTTATTCAAAAACAAGCCAAAATAACCAGAAATAAAAGCGGTAAATCAAAGCAAAAATTGCATCAAATTATTTATGTACAAGGTCATGGAATCAAAAGAAAAATAAAATTGTGCCCACCCCTGAAAATATTTCAATCTTATGAGTCAAGGGGCTAGGCTGGATTTCAGACATGAGATACCTAACCATGGTCTAACTCTGCTATTTTTGAAACCGAAACCATGTCTACCGATTTACAGTCAATCTCATCAGCCTGAGAAAGTTGAAGGAGATCAGGCTGAGTGTCAGTCATATTGCTGGCTTTTTCTGAGGCATGATATCTTAGCTCAAGTTCCATTAGATAATTCCCCAAAACAGAGTTAGCAGATTCATTACCTTCTTCCAACTTAGTAATATTGTGTTTCATGTAAGGTTCTCTCAAAATTTTGATCTGATTTGGGATCCCCTTATAAGGCAACCACAAATGTGACCAATCTGAAGCAAAATACCCTTTCAACCTTGTCGACCAGTCCCGGTTCAGAATAAGTCCATATCCATCCGGTATGTCAACCACCACAATATCGATAAATTGACATATCTTGTTATTTGCCGATAAACGAATGAGAACATTCTCCATTTCTCCCACTACTTTGACATTAGTTTTGTTTAGTTGAGTGACATCCCAAGTAGTAGATTTTGGTTGTCTGTTAATTTGTTTGCAAACTGCAAGTGGCATAACATTCACTGATGATCCAGAATCTACCAAACAATTATGCACCTTGTGATTTAGCATTTGCAAAGTCAAAAGGAAAGGTGGGGTTCTAGCTTTCTCTTCCCCAATTGATTCGACCTCCTCTTCTATAGGTTGGTTTTCAATGGGCATCTCTTTTTCTGGCTCTTTAGGCTTTTCAATGTTCTCTTTGTTAACACCTACTTGTTCTTTCATAAGTTTAGTAGGCTTGTTTATTTGCTCAGTCTCTTGGCTGAAAACGTTAATTTCGGGTACCTTATCTTCAATATTGCCCTTTAGTTGTCTCTTGACATTCTCTTGCAACTTTTTAATTTTTGAAATTATGGAATTGTCTTTATTTACTAAGCTCATGTTTTTTGTTGTCGTTGGCATATTCTCAGATTTAAAAATATTTTTTCTGTATCAGACAGCGAGACACAATCCCATAAAAACATGCTATCATTTTCCTGCTTTTCTATGGTCTGCTTACCTTTTTCCTCTTCATCACTGTCCTCAGTTAATTTAGAGTCCAAAAGCTAATTCATTACCAATGTCATTGAATTTAACCATTGAGGACAATTCTTTTCAGAATGGGGTTGTTGGCGAAAAGTGCAGAAATTATCCATCCCTACCTCTGTCAGATTCATTGATGCTGAATTGTGTGGCGAGGTCTTGAATTGGTTGTTATCTTCCTTTTTTTTGTAGTAAGGCTTATAAGTTTTCTGAGCTTCTTTTTCTTTCTCCAAATCTATTATTTTGTTGGAGAGTTTTTGCATCATCTTTAACATTCCCTCAAAATTATGT
This sequence comes from Pseudotsuga menziesii, assembly GCA_001517045.1. Classification (NCBI taxonomy): domain Eukaryota; kingdom Viridiplantae; phylum Streptophyta; class Pinopsida; order Pinales; family Pinaceae; genus Pseudotsuga; species Pseudotsuga menziesii. Next base: position 44,727 of record LPNX010203767.1, on the reverse strand, counting down.
GATTGCTCCTCTTTAGGTTTATACAGCAATAAGGCTCTTTTACCGACAGTTTTTTCTCCATATTGCTCGGGATAATCCTCTATACTTTCATTTTCAGCCTCTATTCTTTCTGCCTCTTCGTAAGTCTCAGCTAACGTAGGTGTTGGGCACCATTTTTACCTCTTTTTGTCACCTAAATATCTCATATTTTCCTCCATAAAACCTTCATACTGATTTGTAAAGCCTTAAATTTACCTACAAACCTTGGTCAAGAGGTATAAATGTCATTGCTTTTTAATAAATTGAATTTTGGATTTTTTTTAAAGCATTTAAACTAAGGTTTTTATTCAGGATTACGGGATGTGCTAACTTCCCGTATTGTCTCCAAAGTTGAGCACTTGCAGGCTAGCTAGGCGTGAACTGAAAGATGGAGAAAAGATCCTCGGTATCCAAGGATGGATGAACTTCCAACGGATAGATGATGTGGCTATCACAGGTGTCCAGTCAAAGTCGGTCAAAGATGACCACCTGCGTTTCCACTCAGCACAAAAGAAGGCCAGTTCCGATTTTGTTGATTTTCACAGATTTGATAGAGGATCTCGAGGACTTTGTTTCATTAATTACTTTCCAGGATTATAGAACTTCTAGTTTTCTTTCAAATTTGTATAAGTACTTCACAAAACAATGAAGAAAGACATCACGATTTGGGAGAAACGCATATTGTTTCTGAACTGCGTGGTTTTTACTGTGTGATCGATTTTATGGTGAATACATTTAAAGTTTAAGTTCTGTAATTCTTCAACTGCGTGTGTGAACGAGGCATTGGAGGGCCCCCATTGTCGAGTCTGCACACTCTTTTATTGCCAGTGAATACGATTTGGATTGTTGCAACGATTTGGATCGTGTTAATGGTATGTCATAGTTCCTGTAGAATCGATTTACTTATTGCAGAATTAATTGAATTGCCTTCAATCAATTTTACCAGCTCTGTTATTTCCTTTTAATTGTATGCTGTAGAATCGTTTAGGTTACAATCTCATTACGCTGTACATTACTTACATTTTTATAAGCTCTGCCATTTTATTGGTTAGATATTGAAGGAATGGTTCAGACTACGATTTCATTATGTTGTACATTGCTGCTTATTCAAATGATGAAGTGTTAAAAACAATTATAAATTATGAATGCTTTCCTGTAAGGGAAATTGATGATTAATTGTTTATTCAGCGCTGGGATAATATACAGAACCTTGTAGTTCATAGTTTAAGGTTAGGCTTAATTCATTTTTATTACTTCAGAATTTTTTACATATAGATTGCTTTCATATATGAACTGCTGTGTAATCGAAAGAACAAATGAAGTTGTTCCTGTAAACGGATTTTTGTATTTTCAAAACACAATATTTTTAAATCTTTCAGTAGGTTTATTTCACAGATAACTAGATTACCAAACAAGTCTAGCTTTGAGTCCTGATACTTGGATATGCCTCTAAGTCTACCAACCCGGATTGATATTAATTTAAGGTTTGATTTGCATCAGTAGATCAGAGCCCAACAGTAGGCTTAATTTGAGCTTTTACGAACATAGCCAAGTCAGGGCCTAAAGCTGAGGTATAATACTCAATCAGAACTTTATCGAAAGGCTTATCAATTGTAGAGAAGTTCTTGAGGTAAGCTGAAAATATTTGAGTGAAATTGTGTACCTTCCCATTCCTTTCTTTTTTTAAAGTGCCTAAACCTTTCATTAGTGCTGCATGTGTCTTTTGGGCTACATATTTGCATCTGAAAATCCTTTCAAAGGTATCCCAATCTGGGATAGAGTTCGCAGGCAAACCAAAGTACCAGGATGCTGCTGCTCCTTTAAGGGTATGTGGGAAAAGTCTACAAACAACATCCTCATATTCCCCAGCCCTTAATCCTTCTACTGCCAAATAGAAACTCTACAAGTGGCCATCTACTAACATCTTCTCATTAGGATCAAACTTAGGCATCAACTTTTCAAAAGATTGAGGTAAATCATGCAAAGGAGGTGTTAGGTTCAAGGGTGATCTGGCTTTCCAAGCCAGTGGTGGATTTGGTGGGTTAGACTGATTTGAATTTACACCCGCCATGAATCTAGATGAAGAGCAAGGAGGTGAATTAAGAGAAGTATCAACAGGTGTGCTTGGGCCTACTTGATTCAAAGTCTAAACAACCTCCCGTAATGCTACTTCTACTAGTTCCTCCCAGTCTCCAACAAACACTAAATCTTCCGATATAGGACGGTCTTTCCTTTTATATTCTCTTGAGTATTTGGATCATGACACAAATTGCTTTCAAAATTATCACTAGTGGGGTTATTTCGAGAAAATGGGTTTCCTCGGCCAGCCATGCACCGACGACCCTCCTTCTAGCGCAAGAAACTGTTGAGGCCTGGAAATTTGCAGGCAACAACAGCAAGGGATTCTCCCCAGACAACGTTCCCAACTAGCCCGTGACTGTTTGGTGTAGGGAATCCGTCCGATTTGCAATCCGGCTACTGTAAGTCAAGTAACAAAAATAGAAGGTTTTACCGGTTGTGGCCCGGTCCACCGTATATATTTTTATATTTTTTGACTTTAAGTATGATATGCACGTGCCTACCTAAGATGCAGATTGATAGAGAATGCAAGAAGTATTCACAATGTGATACGCAGGTTCTTACCTCTCATCTTAGACTCTCATGCATCTAAATCACACACACAGCAAGAAATTAAAACTAACTACCTAACCTATCCCTAGGGAGCAAGCTTATTACTTATTAATGAGCAATGTATTTTGTGCATGCGTTATAAACGAAATCACAGATAGCTGATACTTCTTTCCAAAACACATGAACATTTAAAGATATTTAACAACCAGATAGCCAATTGCTTATGAACAGCATTCATCACTCATCGTGGAAATTTTCATAAAATGAACCAGGGATCATTCAGACAAGAACTTAGGTTCAAAGAGTTAGAACGATCTCACAGTTAATGGACAAAAGGATAAAAAGGAAATAGTTCCTCTTCAATAAATCCATAGCATAACATTTTAATATTCCACCAAGCTTTCTCCAACAGGCAAATTGTAATTTTCTATTGCAAAAGGAAATAGTTCTTCTTACAATATCTCTTCCAATCTAACTGGGGAAAAAGTCCCACTACTTGTCTAGATTCTCTATATTTATACAAAAGAGCAAAATTTTTGGGCTGCCCACGCAATGACTCTTGGACTTCCCCAACTCTTCATCTCCCATATTTTATTTCATTAAGTGTTTATGAAAATTACAATATATTACAACAAAATGAATAAGATGCTTATGAGGGGGGTCCCGCCTGGCTATTCAAAAAAAAATTCCATGCTGAAGCCTCTGAAACAATACTTTCGAATTTAGAAGGTTCCAAGAATCGAATATTTATTTCGAATTTAGCAGCCTGGTTTCTGATGACTTCTATTATGGCTGCGCTCAGGTGAAGTTGGTCTTCTAACAGCTGCACACTAACTGCGGAATGATCTACTTCGTTCCTCAAGGTCTGTTCATCTAAAGCTTTAATGTGTTGTATCCTTTTTTCATCTTCATGATACCTTCTTTGTAAAATTTCCAAAAACAAGCTGTGTTATGGAAAAGTATCCATTCTTTGCTCAGCCTCTACCTGACATCGATTATACGTGATCAGAAGTCTCCTGAAGAATTCTACACAAGCCCCTTTTGTCTTCTTAACAGCCTTCTTGATTTCTTCGGCTGTGCTGATGGCAAACTCCAGTAAATCGTAGTCTTGTTTTAGGGATTGTTGATCTTTTGAAGGTAGATCGGCAAAAGTTTCTTCATTTGCTTCTAATCTCGCCATCCTTCCTGATAGGACTTCTAATATGTCCTGTGATCTGTCAACAAAATACAAAGAGGTTTCCAAAATCTCTTCCAGCCGACTGTCCACCTGCAAGACCCTGCACCTCTCTTCTTCTATGGCCACTTGTAGCTGGTGCATCTTGCTTCTCTGTGCTAGGACGTGCTCCTTGAACAGCTAAAGGCTGACCTGGTGTTCCTTGGCCTCTTCTAAAGCTGTTGTCAATGAGGTAATCCTCTCTTTAAGTTCTGCCTTCTGCCCTTGAGATTGCCTCTCATCTTCTTCCAAGGTAGCCTTCTGCAGCTCCAATTCCCCTATCCTGCTTAGCAATTGCTCCTTTTCTACCCTCAACTCCTGATATTCCTACTGCACTTTCTCCAAGAATTCTTGGGCGGTCCCATAGATCTTTTCTCTATCTGAAGGACCTGAAGCTCAGCTTTTGAAGACTTGATTTCCTTTTGTATGTCTTCAAACTTTCTCTTTAACCTATTATTTTCTTCTCTTTCCTTTCTCAGGGTATCTTTGAGTTGAGAAGAGGACTTCTTTGACTGCTTAAGATTCGTCATTATTTTATCTACATTGTCCTTAGAAGCATGGATCAATGCAGCCCCCGCTCTGATAGTGAACCTGGTGTCTCTATCTGTCCCGTATACAACAGTTGTATCATTTATCATTCTACTGGACAACCCCCCAGTCTCGACCTTCCTCTCGGTCCTCTTTACTATCATTTTCCTTTCTTTATCATAAAAGATAGTATTAAAATCTGGTACCTCCTCCCCTTTCTTCTGCTCAAAGGGGATTAGCCTAAGGGTGAGGACCATAGCCTGTCTTGGTGTGCTGGCAGCAGCCGCTTCAGGATCTTGAATGTCAGGGTTCTCCAAGTCCTGAGCCTGACTGTCTGCTACATCAGAAGTTGATTTCTCTGTCACTGTTTGTGTCAGCTTTATCTTCTCTGCTTCCTGCTTCTTCAACTCCTCATTCATCTTTCTTTTTCTTTCTTCTTCTTCGCTCTTGGTAGCTTCTTCTGCCTTTCTGGCTTCCTCTTGCGCAACACTTCTATTTTCCTCCTCTTCTCCTTTTAGCCAGCCTTCGGCCTCTTGGGCTAGTCTCCTAGCCTTTTTATTTATGTTTCTAGTTTCCTCCTCCTCGACCTTTTCCTGCTCATCCTGTCCTTTTCCACCTTTGGTGGTGATTTTCTTTTTAAACCTTCTTCTTAAGGCCGTCATGTTTTCTACACTACGGAAAATGGACTCCTCTCTGTCCCAGTGGCTAGTGTATTCAAAATGTACATTTTCCTCTTTGCAGTGCTCTGCAACCTTATTCCAAGAGTCATTGCTGTGGAAACGCATTTCCCCAAAAAGGAATTTCTCCAACTCCTCCACGAATTCATTAGCTTTCTTTACCTTGGTAAACTTGTAACTTCCCAATCTGAATGGCAAAGGAGGGTATGCTGCTTTCTTATGTTCAAATAGAAAGCTCCCTATGCCATCTAAAAAGACTTATCTAACTGCCTCTTTGTGGACTACATAGTCAGTGGCATACTTAGGCAGTAGTGAGGGTGCTCTAGAGCAGCCAAACATTTTGAAATATAGTCCATCCTTAGTCAAGTAATAATCGGCATACTCTTCAATCACCTGCAATGCCTCCTCCGACATGCAGTTGCATTCTTTCAAGAAAATTAGGGTATATAGTGGCATAATGAAGTGCTCACACACTTCCCTATAGTGGCTGTGATATTTGTGAGCCCATAGTGGCTTGTATGTTGAGTAGACCAGTGTTTTTTTCCTGATCCCAGATGCACCTCAGATTGGGGAAAGGTTGGTTACATAGTATGCAATCAATCAGTATAGAGCTCATGTAGAACTCTGATCTCTTTTGGGACACCCCTCCTAATGCTGATGCCATGCAGGCCGAGAGGCTGTTGGACACAATGTTGGCCCAGTTGAACACGATCCCCTGTGTTACAACATAGAAAATGATAGGAACCCACTCTAATTTGAAGCTTTTACCATGGGCCCTCCCGAAAATCCTGTTCAACATCAGGGCGATGAACCTGTAAGGGGTTCTTAGACTTGCAGGGTCATAATCTCCAGTCGGCCTAGTTCTAAATTTTTTTCCAGGCATGAGCATCCTCTTCAGTGTCTCGACTAGGTCCATCCTGATGGCCTTCAGCCAGTCTTCAGTCAGATATACTTGTGCTTCTGATAAGCGGTAAGCCAGAGCCACATATCCAAGGCTATATGCAGCATAACCCTATTTATCAACATTTTCTAGAATCATGGTGGTTACATTTTCCCTGGGCAGAATCCACCCAATCACCTCTGAACATGGAAAGAGCTCAGGTCTCGTAGCAATTTTCATCAAGGAAGATCTCTCTATGTTGGTATGAATGGTTTCTTCTTCAAAACCTATATCGGGTACTTCACGGCGCGTAATTAATCTGTAAATTCCCCCCCATTGATATTCGGGTTCTACACCACTTATGCATTTGGTGTCCTCGTAAGTGTACTCGACTCTGGTAACGATTTCGACTTCGTGTTCCTCTTTAACTACTGGAGCCTTCTTCTTCTGACATTTAGACATCTTGAATTCTGAGGGATTTCCCTGTCATGTACATGAATGTATTTTAGGTTTTGTTAGATCATTCCCAGATAATATTTAAAAATAAAGACAACAGTATAAGCGTTTTACCTCATCTGTGCTAAACATGAGTGCAGCTATGAAAAATAAGCAAACAAGGTTCAAAACCAAATGCTCCTTCCCAAAGACTAAAACTAGCTTACGCCCAATAATCTGCAGCTTTAACTTAGAATATCACGGCTGACGAATACCCTCTCCTCTCGTCAACATGAACACAGTCTCGAAACCCCCTCTCGGTGCTACGACTTACACGCTCCGCGAAAGACCAAAAGGCGCCTAAACTAAAACCAGCTCACACGAGGACGCTGCGAAAGATAGCACACTAGAAGACAAGGGGAAGCTTCTTGCTATAAAATGCAATTCAGAACCTAAAATGGGTCGGGGTTCGTACTCAAGCTTGAATGGTCTCATCCTAAGCGGGAACAATATCACAGTCCTGGTTCGTGAAAACGAGACATGCGGAACCAGACCCACGGCATGATGGCCGAAAACCACGCAATGACCTCCCCGGACGGCCAAACACAGACTGGGGGAAAATGGTGCAGACAGCATAACGACCATCTTCACTGGTTTCCCCAGCAATCGAGTGCAGGCTGCAAAACCATAACGGACGCGAGAGAAGACATCAAGCAAAACCACAAAGAAACCTCCCCACCAGGAAGCCATACTAATTAGCTCAAATATATACAGGACGGGATGGGGAAACCTAAAGAAATACTAACCATGGGGACAGAAAAACTCAACCAATCAAATGGAACGAAAAATGGGCACAAGGGCCTACCTGGCACTATGCTGTGCGACTGGTGGAGGAAAACCGTTGAACTTCCACGGCGGAGCCACCTAGGAGCAAAAGTACCGACAGCAAGAATCTTGGTCTGCTCGAGCAAAAATGACAGCACAGAGAAAGGTCCAAAATAACAATAAAATAATAAACCCCCAAACTCCCTTATATATACGCCTCGGACAACTATAATCGGCAGGAAAACTAAAATCCTCGGGTGGTAAAAGGCTAAGGGGATCGGCGAGCAAGTCACTGTCGTCTCCGCAACGGCGGATGATAAAACGGTGAGAACACCCGCAATGGTGCCGGGAGCGAAAAAAAACAAACTTGCATCGGTACATGCGATACTGAGGCTTCGGATCAACAGATGATTAGAGAGCCGCAACGACGAACCCGTAAATGAAACGAGTTCTGCAGACGAGCAAAATCGGAGTCAAAAATATGAATCAAGTGAAAATATCAATCAAGTGGGCAATAAAAATCAAACTATCAGAAGCCTACCTCCTTCTAGAGCCGCAATGGCGAGAGTTGACAAGAACCAAAGGCTGGCGGAACAAAACGATGGGGATCGAAAGAGTATGAAACAAACTTCGGACCACTTCGCAGATCCCCTTCCGCAACAGCGGAAGACGGATAGACAAAGGTTCCAACAGGATTTCAAAAATCACGCCGATAAATAAAAATACATCGGAGACAAAAAATATTTGACTTCGGACTTGATGTCCGACTTTTTTTTCCTCAACGGCAGACGACTAGAATCCCTACTCAAAGTCCAAAAAACTTCCGATGGCAAAGCAAAGTTAATTCCAACATTAAAACAATTCCTGCATAAAGGTAATCTTCATTCAAGCATCAAACAAAACGAAAAAAACTGGGCAAAAACAAACTAAAGGAGGGTCCCAATATTTTTGAATTTTGGGAAATAGTTGCAGCTGCAACATGACTCCATAAGGCACTGGTCCATGTTTTGTTTCGCATAATTATATGATCAATTGCCTATGGCTTAATATAATTGTTATCACTGAATGCATACTTGATGTCTAGAACTTAAATTCATCTTTTAACCTCTCATTGCAACGTGGATTTCCTTTTTTGATCTTGTTTCATATTCATAATAAGTAAAACACCTTCTAATCGCAATAACTCCTAAAAACACCCATCCGCATCCGCAACCTTCAAATACATTTTAACAACTTAAGAGCCGTAGAAAACTCTTTTGTGGGGACTACCCCCCTTGGCTTCGTTAGGAGTTAGCCTAAACGGAGGAGCTAGGAGTAGGTGACAATACCTAGCTCTGTGCTTGCCCCCAAGGTCACACCTCTCCCACTTTCCTAAGTGAGGAGACAGCTTTCAACTGATTTCTACTGCCGGTGTGCAATCGACGGACAACACCTCTGAAGCCCATACATGTTGAGGCCCCTTTCCAGCAATGGGGTTTGGATTTCATCAGAGAAATAAACCCATCTTCCTCTAGGCAACACAAGTGGATTCTCACTGCCACTTAGTTTTTCACTAAATAGAATGAAGCCATCCCAACTAAATAGGCCAGTGAGATAGTAATTATGCAGTTTTTGGAGGAACACATCTTGCCGAGCTTTGGGGTTCCTAGGAATTTGATCCATGACAATGTTGTTGCATTCAAATTAAAGAAGATGGTTGATTTTTGTCTGAAATGTCACATACAGTTGGGGCATTCCATTATTTCTTACCCACGAGAAATGTGTTGGCAGAATATTTAAATAAGAGTATAATGAGGATCATCAAAAATATGTTGCAAGACAACAAGAAGGCTTGGCACACAAAGCTGACCCATGCTTTGTGGGCTGACAGAAACAGTGTGAAGAAATCCATTGGCACCTCACCATTTCAACTGGTCTATGGTTCTAAGGTAATCTTTCCTAGTTCCCTAAGTTTTCCAGCGATGAGGTTGTTATGGGAAGAAGATGTTGAAACCCACCCAACTCAACGAATAATGTATCAGTTTATTGAACTGCAGCAACAAAGAGAGCAGATTTTTTACAGAACTCATAAATTTTAGGTTAAAATGAAAGAGATCTTTAACAAGAGGACAAATCTTTATGATTTCCAGATGGGGGGTGTAGTTTTGCAATGGGATGCACCCCATGAAGAGAAGGAAAATCATGGAAAATTTGATCACCTATGGAAGGGCCCCTATAGAATTGCAGCTTTCAAAGGGAAGAATGCCTACATACTGGAGGAAATGGAAGGTGGTCTGGTGTCTGGAGCTCCTGTAAATGGGAGGCTCCTCAAGCACTACTTTCTTTGAAGTAAGTTCATCCTTCCATGTCATTGTATATACCATTTTTTTAAACAGTACATGTGTGGATAGCTCTCTGGTATATTTAAAGCTCGAGGTGAAGGAAATAAGATCTCCAGGAAGAGTTATCATTTTCTTTTATTTTCTTTTTGAATTTCGAGTTAAAGGCACAGGAGTAAATTTTGAGGCCATGGTCCTTTTGGATAAAGCAATAGTATACGACAAGTGTGTTTTTTCAAGCACAATAGGGCCTAATCGATCAGGCACTTGGTCTATAGGGTTCTTTGCTACCTCACAAGGAGGATAGCATCCCCAATTGGAGTCGATATTAGCACCTGTGCTAACTTTTTGGGACTTCCACACATGCATCTATACTAACCCCCCTGCAAAAGGATAATCCAGTGAAAATGATGGGTAAAGTCGAAAGATTTCTATGTCATATGACCTGAGTGAATGTTGGGTAGGTTCTGAAGGATCTATTCCTGGTTGAAAATGAAGAAAACATTGAAAACTCCTAAGGTCTGCTCTTGTGGATGAGGCAAAAATGAAAATCCGTTGAATTCTATAGATCTCGCGGGTTTCAATGATTAAGATCAAATCCCGATATAGATCTACGGTAGAGGTAAATCTCGCTAGGTAAACTTGTACGCACTATTTGGCTTTGGAATCAACGAAATCTAGTGGGCCTAAAGCGCTGCCATGGTAAAGCAAAGGGGAGGATCAATGACCTTCGTCCATCCACACATCTCTGATGAGATCTGAAAGTGCACATGCACATCACGGTGGAAACATACACACGCAAAGTCGAAGAGGGTATGCGCGATGGGGAACATGTGTAAATGACATGTCTCCTCACCATTGGATATCACGCTCAGGGATTGGAGATACAAAAGTAACTTTTATGGGGCGCAATGGTTTAAAGGGCGAATCAATTTGACGTTAACCGCGTAACCTAGGATTTGAAATCAAATGATCTGTTGCTGCTCCCGCCACCCTACAATTGCGACATATGCCTAAGCACAAGTCAACTGGATATGACTGCAACCTCCAAAAGTGTCGACCATTGCTACCAGGTGCTCGTTCATCGATTATCAACCCTTTGTACTTTGTAATTCACCCATTTGAAAGTTTTTTCCATGGTCTCGTCCGTGAAAATCCTTGAATTGCCCGAGGAAATCATCTGTGATCGACTTTACGATGCTCATGATCCTCGTTTACAGTTTTCCAGTGTCAGTGATGCCCATAATGCCTTGTTGTCACCTTCTGAGGGTTAGTTAGAACTGTTGGGAAAATTAAATTCATCCATGGTAGGGTTTACATTATTATAATTGCACCATTTCCTAGATATTGTCCAGAGAGCAGCCTCTAATTGCTTCTCCACTGGAAAGGCCATCTTAGATGATACCCACTCACATGTCGTCTGCAAAATCACACCAGAAGCTATTAGGGCTGCTTTGGGTCTCTCTAAAGCTCACAGTCAATCCCTGATCCCCTTCACAGAACCATAAGTTTTGTGGGTGTTCGGGAAAGCCGACCTAGAATCCAAGAATAAATTGTTCCAAGCCATTTTGAAAACCCTAGTTCCCTTAGAGACCCTTATCACCCCACTTTCCTTCCAATTGTTCATAAAACCTGTCAGATCGACCAGCTCCCTTTTGAGTCAAATCCTAGGTCTTGCTAGCGATATCATGGTCTCTGAAGTGACGCTAGGCATTTTCCTTTACCTAAGTCAATCTAAAGCAGAAATTAAGTTCGATGAGTTATTGGCCAAGGAAATCAATTCCGAGCTCAAGAAGTTTTATTTGGATAAACATTTTAGATATCAGGTGTACCTATTTGCCATCACAGTCAGTTCTAACAGGAAGACCCTTGAGGACATGGATCTAGAGGTGTTCAAAGATTGGCCCCGGTCCCTTCAAAGAATCTAGGATTGGTCTTACACCCTTTTCATTGACAAGATTGTCCTCAGCATCTCCAGACTGTTCAACCCTAAAGAGAAGAGGATATAAAAAAAAATTGATGTTTCCTTGTACCAGGAGGGTGTAAGAGATTGGTTCCTGGTGGAGAAGTATTAAGTGATTAGGGTATATGGTTTTTCAGCTACCCCTTTCATGCTGTTAGTTTTCCTAACTCACTCAGTATTTTCACTGGAGTTGATGGGGTAGAGGATTGCTGCTGATGAGGAGCATTTTACTGCTCACGGGAATGATTCTTGGATTAGATACCCTATCAACTTTGGGCCCTTCGTTGTGAAGAAGGAAACAACGTTACCAATCATGGAACAAGTTTTTAAGGCCGTGAACTTTCAGGTGGCTCATGCACAAAATTATGATCCTAAGGGGATCATTTCCCAGAGGAGGGTCCAAGTGCAGAGGTTAGTTTTCATTCACTCCATGATCCCTGATTTGTCCTGGGAGGAAAATTCTCTTGCCTATGATTTTGATTGGACTCCTATAGAGAAGATTTAGACACCTCAAGAAGTGCAGGGTATAGTCCCAACCACTCCCCTGCCCCTAAATGGTGATAGTAGAAATAAGAGGTCTCAGTTAAAGGTGGTGGATATGGAATGTGATGAACAGACTCCTAGTAAGAATCCAATGATAGACATAGAGAATGATGTAATCAACCTGGAGCAAGAGTTTAATTTACATTTTGAGTCCCTCAAGACAATGATAGAAGAGGAGCCTGCTATAGAAAGCCTTGCTGAAGGGGAGGTTGCAAATCAGATGGTGGTTGCACGACCACTAGTGACTGGGAAGTGAGTCACTCCATGAGCAAAAAGAAAGCCCTCAAGGGCTCCACAGTCAAAGAAGAAGGGGTTTGAGGAGCCTTTCCTCAAATATTAGACATACTCCTTCACCTTTGATCCTGAAGGACAATTTAAGACTGGGAAGCAGATGTTGGCTATCGATGAGAAACTCAAAGAGTAGTCCAAAATGGAGACTCAGAGGCAATCCAAAGAGATGAGGAAGTTGGCAGGTAACAAGGTCTCCTTCACTACTGCAAGGAATATTACAACTAGCTCTATGAATATGGCCATCGCTAATGAGGAAGGAGTGTCAAAGCGAGTTCAAGATGGACCAGTTCTCAATCCCAGACAATATTGTCTTCCATAAGGGAGTTAGTGATCTCATTTATGCTGACCTGACCAAGGAGGCATTGGCCCATCTCAAGTCCCAACAAAGGTTGGGTAAATTAGAAACCCAACTAAAACAGGATAAGGAAACAAATAAGGCTTGCAACCTAAAGGAAAAACTCCTATAGGGCCATGTGGCATATCTCACTGCACATAACGCTTTGTTGCAACCCCTGGTAACATAGTAACCTATTTCTATAGATCAACCTATTCCTACAGAACAACCTACTTCACCAGCTAAGCCTCTAACCAAGATCTAGGATTACAAAACGAGGAGCAAGACACCTATCATGGACATCCAACTCCCTCCTCAAACTGTGCAATTGCAAGGGGAGATTGAGACATTGCAACATGAAGTTTTGGATCTGAAAGGTCGCCTTGCTGTGTTGGAAGCTGACAAGTGTATGTGGGAAGAAGAGAAGCGAAAAATGCAGGAAAGGATTGATGGATTGAAAGAATACAACACCCATGAATATAAGTCACCTACTACTATGGTGATCAAGGATATGTTTGACATGCCCCTAAAGGACCTGGAAATCACTCAATTAAAGGAGGCCAATCAAGAGCTTAAGGACAGGTTCACTACAAAAGAAAGTGAAGACTCCGTTGAGGAGATTAGGACACTAAAAGAGAAGGTAGCCAGGTTTGAGGAAAAGATCATAGGATGAATTCCCCTGCAGGGGGCTAAGTATTTTCTATGGGATGTAGTGATAAAGGAGATAGCCTCATTAGGGAAACACCTAGTCATGTTGGATGAATAGAAGCAAGCCTTTATGGCAACAAGCAGGAGATGTATAGTCCTACAATAAAGTCATGAAAAAAGGCATATGGAGGAGGCCCATAAGGAAATTACTATCCTAAACGCAGCATCTAGTGAGGAGTTAATTTCCCTGGGGGTCACTGATAGGATCGTAGTTCTCATGGCAGTAAGAAGGATGAGTACAAAGCACAACCTGTTGTAGAATGTGCTTGCAAGGGTTTAAATTATTGAGCAAGGGTTGGATAAGTTCAACAAATTGTTTCAGCCCCTATTTCAGAAAGGATTGCTCAAGTTTTGGGGTCCTGATGGAAAGCTGATCCCTTAGGGAAAGTACATGGAGCTGTTGAATCAGGAAAGATTGAACCATGCGAAGTTTGAGGGTATGGATGGAGGGCTAAATGGAGAAGTAATGGTCAGTAAACTCAGCGAGGACTTTGAGTTGCTTACTCAATTCCGAATGATCAAATCTATTCTTCCTGCTATCAGTCATAATCCCTTGATTGATCTGCATGTTGTCCTAAGGAGTTGTTTGAAATGACAATCCCTACATATTAGCTCTGGAAGGACATGCATAGGCTGGGCAGTCAACAACTTGCAAGGGAAGCCAACAGCTGAGTGAACAAAAGGACGTTCAAAGGTGTTCCAAGCAGTCCCTTTCATCAGGCGATCCAAAAGCCCTAGATGTCGAGATTTCCCATTTTGATCGGGCACGCGCATCACAGCGTGCCTTCCCGAATTGTTTTGTGATCATGACGAATCTGCCACATAAGAGTTTGTTAGGTTTTAGAATGTACTGTCGGGTTTGATTCTCGTGATGTAACTAATTTTGATGCCTTGTTTCGAGATACGTCTCGAGGGAAAAATTACACTATAAATGTAACCTCCATAGAGGAGCAAAGGGTTCGACATTCATTTTGAAACCTTCTATACTTGGCTTTGTAGAGCTGTAATTTTTCTTGGAAGTATTTGATTCTCGTGATGTAACTAATTTTGATGCCTTGTTTCGAGATACGTCTCAAGGGAAAAATTACACTATAAATGTAACCTCCATAGAGGAGCAAAGGGTTCGACATTCATTTTGAAACCTTCTGTACTTGGCTTTGTAGATCTGTAATTTTTCTTGGAAGTATTAATGAAGAAGTATTTTCTGATTTTTTGAGATTCATCAAGGTGTTCAATGTTCAATTTGTGTTTCCTATGTTTCCCTTTTTCATGCATGTGTATTCTACTAATACATTTCTAGATTGTATGTAAGGAATTCGTTCTCTGTTAAACGCTCCTTCCATCAGAAATCGTATTTGTTATGTGTTTATAATGGCTATGATAGAATTCATCCCTTGCTAGGTGCTCTATTTCAGTTATTAGCCTTGGTTGTTACTTCTGCTAATGGTGTTCCAAGATATTCATCGATCAATAGGTTCCTCTTGTTTCATTGGGGATCTTTCTCATTTCTACATGGCATCTCTTCAAGTTATTTGATTGAATATAACACCCCTGTTGCCTCAGATTACAAAGGATAATCACTATTCATTATTGTTGTAACACCTTGAATGTTTCAGGCTATGACTCCATTGCCAATGGTACTTTCTTTTTGTTTGTTGTATAATCTTCAAAATTAGAAACAATATATTCCTGTCAGATATCTAGCCTTTTGATGGCTTCTTTGAAGCTATACACGTATGTGGATGATCTTTGTGACATTGAGAGAGCCCTCTCTGACTGTATAGGCTAGAACACAGTCTAAAGATTGGTTTGAAATGGTCACCCCAGTGATCTCCTACCACAACCATAGGAAAATCACCGGGTGCTAACACATCGCACTATTTCCTTTGAATGCATTTATCATGAACAATCCTCCATATATCCTATATTTTGGAATCTTTACTGACTATTTTCAGCTGTTTTGGACTATTATTGTTGTGTAGGGTCCATTTTTTGTGTACTCTTGTCGATACTTTTGCTTGTTCGTCCCTGTAACAGGTATAATTTCGAACTGGCATATAGGATACAATCACTTTTCGTATGCATCATGCATAAACCTATGACCATGTCACCTTAACTATAGGTACGAACCAACTTTGTAATGTTACGAAACCTCACATTACTTCTAGAAGTGGCATTACATAAATGGTAGAGCCTTCTTACCCATGGGTGCCTTAGTTAGATCCCGCTTTTCCATTTGGTACCCATGCTGAGATTCCTCCCTTAGGTCTGGGAGTCCCTTATAGTCACGCCATGTCTTTGAGCAAGAACCTCATATTCTTTCTTGAACTTCAATTTTATGAGCCATATAGCTCGAGCTTACCTCAATTCTAGCCAAGTAGAGCCTTCCATATATCGTTTGCAGGTTGATTGCCCCTTACCCGGAGGAGACATCCCCCCGAGTGTCCTTATCCTACATGTACTCTCTTGCATCGAGCATAGGTATGTTCTTGTCAAAACCCCAAATTTTCAAAAAAAATTAAAATTTTTTAAAAGCATATAATTTTCATAATTTCAGTAAACTAATTATTAAATTAGTTATATGTTACCAAATTCATTATCTGAATTATCTGTTGGTTATGTTTAGCGATAGAACAGTTATTTTCAGTTTACTGACTTTTGTTTCTCTTTGCGACTACAAGGTGGGATTGTCATGAAGATCTAGGCTTACTTAGCTTTTGAGCTAACGCAAAAGTTTTCCTTCTCTTACAGATTTACAGGTAAGAGGTCCGAGTGCTGCTTATCAAAATTCTAAGTAGTCAGATATTAGATCGTCGTACAAACAAAGTAAATCAGTTAAAGAATATAACTGCTAACAAAATTTCAAGCTGATTGAGGTATACTCATTAAACTGTCTTTCTTCCTAGTAGATGTAATACTATAGTTCTTCAAAGCTTACTGAATTATTTGCAGTCTATCAAAGTTGTTAACTGTAAAGAAAAGGTGCTTTAATTCTTTCTTTACAAGCAATTCTAAGAATTGTCACAGTCCTAAGTTAAAGTTCTAGTTTACAATGTACACAATTACATCTACCTCATGATGAATTGGGCTACTGAAAATGATAAGAATGTAATGCAAAAAAGATAAGGGTTTATATAATATTGTTTCCTTTTCAAGTTCTGAAGTTATCGAGTTTACATCTTCATTTCAACTACCCTTTTCAAAGAAATATAATAACGTTGATGCATTGAGTTTTATTTTCCATATCTTAATCAGAGAATAGTTAATGTTATTAATCATCCAAAGATTATTTATTATCAGAATCAAATCATCACTAAAAGGCTTATCACTTTTGTGTATCCATTTAAAGTTTTACTCAACAATTGCTCCAAGGCATAACTTAAAGTAAGATTTATATCTTATTGTAAACAGGTTGTTGTACCAAACCTTCTGTATATGAAGAAGGGAAAAATCTTAATGGATTATAACCACTAATAGAATGTTAAACATAATAGTTTTTAAGGCTCAATTTCTAGTTGATGAATCTTTTTATAAAAGAATAAAAGGCTTAAACTTTATTATAAACAAAACAATCTATGGTAAAGCCAATATGCATATACCAACGAGAAGGGTTATAAGGTATAGAATGCGCCAACAAATTAAACTATAGTTCGTTCTTGAACTAGACTTATCAACTCTCGAAGCGTACCTCCTTTATAAGTTTGAGTTCTATGTCAAACAGAGGTAATGATTCATGCTATAATATATTTGAATCAAAGTTCTAAGGTTCTCATGGTTGCACTTTATATTATGCAGGTGGTTGACATTCGATGCCATGAACTTTGTAGAAATTTCCAACGTATGGTTTGGTTTACGAATCATTGGAAGAATTTGCTCGTTGAACTATAACGTTCTTACCCACTGCATGCCAATTATTTAAGTGATAACGTGGCATACTTTCAGCCAAGCGAGCCGAGCATAAAAGACTCTTCCCTTCGAACCCTAACTCATTGTTCCGCGTGATGTTCAGCCTCTTGCCGCTCTACACTGGCTCCTGTTTGCTTTGTCACTACCTTGATGGCCGGTAGTCGCCCTTCGTGCTATTTCCCCGAATGCTTTGACTGTGAAGTGTTGTTCCATAAACCTTTGGTTACTTGGTGGTGGGTTTTTGGATACCTTCTCCAGGTTTTTCTCCTTTGGTGGTTGGCTCCATTTCGAACCCTTTGACTGAGAAAGGGACTTTCTCCCTCCTCGGCCTGGTACAGAGTGTAGTGGTCTGGTACTGCAGGGTTAATGGGTGTAGGGTTTCACCGTAAATTAGCTTTCTCCTTGCTGGGTGTGTAACGACCACCTGGGTGTAAATACTTCTGTTCTAGCTGCTTGTAGATTCCGTCGCTATGGGTTGTTTCATGGTGAATAACTTCCTCCTCTTCGCAGCAGGTGAAGGTTGCACTTCTCCTTGTTGATAGTCATTCTGCTGCTTAAGGGTGTTCGTATTTCAGTTACAATTATAGAGGTAAGAAACTCTATGTCAAAATATTCATTATCGTTTCAGCACTATTTTATCTTAACAATATTTTATTTTATTACAAGGTTTTAATATCTCTATTCCTCTTCATTTGCAGGGTCGACCTGTCCTCCTCAGCGCGAATGGTGCAAGACCGCAGCGACTGGCTGTTACAGTAAGCCTGGTTTTACCATGGAATTTTTCCTCCTTGTTGGTCCCTTGGGGACAGTCGTGGGTTGGCCATCGTGGTTTGTTCGCTGTGGTTTAAGGGATTAAACCTTCATTTTACCAAAAGGAATCTACGGCTGAGGCTGAGACTGTGATTTTGGATTTTATTTGATTACCATGTAATAAATATATATATCCTTGTTTGTACAGGCTGTAAAAGCCTTATTTTGTGAATCTTGTTTGAAGCCGAAAGGTGTGAAGGAGATAAAACTCTTTCCTTTTAACGAACTCCATTGTATATTTTAATTTCGATAGGATTTTACCCTGAACTTGGAGATATAAAGCTGTCTATACAGTCTTCTTGAAAAATCTTTTGTTTACAGTACAGCTTTGAATCAATTTGTTTTTCTTGTGTTAAATCAAGTTATTTAAGTTCGGCTTAAAGAGCCTATCTGAGTTTGGTTACTCAGATTCCTGTAATTTAATAAACACTTAATTTACTCTCTGTAAATTATTTAGTTTATTAGCAGCTAGGGTTTTTCTGTACATTGTTAAATATTGACTTACTTTATAAATCAAAGAATTATATATGTTGTTATATTGTTTATATTGTTCGAAGTATAAGGTTTTAATATTTTTAATGGAATTCTTTAAGTGACTGTCAGTTAATATTTGGGTACAGAATTTGTATTTTAATTCAGGTTTGCAATAATAAGATAAGAGCATTTCTTTAATTTAATAATAATAATATTCCTATAAAGTATATAATAGTAAACATGTCTTTATTTCTTATAACCAGGATGTTGTCTTGCTTGTGAGTACTATTGCTTTCAAAGTTATTCAAACTTAATTTATTTTGTTAAAGTATAAAGAAATAGTACTTTGTTATTTAATACTTATGCCAGTTGTACTTAATACTTTGTAGAAGTTCTCTTAATATTTATTTTATCTTATATAATATGATGTTATTAAAATAAAGTAAGAATAATTATCAGGTTATCTATGATCTATCTTGTATGTATATATATAGCAATATTTATTTTTAACTTTTTATAAAAGATAGATTAAAAACTATAGATCTCGTTCGAACTCAGTCAGCTAGATAAAATAATTTAATGCAGGAACTAGAATAATTAACACTGTAAGCAAATTATAGACTAACAAGTTTTCTCATAGAAATAAATCATAGTTTTGTTATTGCTATTACGGATTATTTTCTATATATTCTGTAACATAACATCTGGGAAAAATAATTGTAGAAGGAAAAACATTTCTATTCATTCTATTACCACACACTTTAGCTGGTAATTTCTTTTCTCGATTTTCAATAATGATATAGTAAAGTTTTCTAGAATAGAAACTATACAGTAGACCTGTTCATCCATCTGAATCTAGTTCTGTTAAATAAAAAAAATACAGCTTCTTCCTTATTTTATAATCTAACATAAATGACTTAAATCTAACCTTAACTCTTCTTTATGTACAGAATGCTATTGCTCCAACAGTTAAAACAAATGCATTCTTTTTAAACAAACTAACAATTTATCCTATAATAGCATCCTACTATCTTTATTTATAATTTCACCCCTGTGCTGGAGTACGGTCTGGTCACTCCAGACGAGGAAAAACACAGGCGGGTTTTATATTCCATCAAAATGATTCTAATTACTAAACAAACTGAGAACGCTTTCATGACTAAACTCTCAAAGTCTTTACATCATAAACTGCAACATAACGTTCAATCATACAAAGTTACTAAAACAAAGATTATAAAATAGCAGAACCTATTATGAAGCTTGGACAACAACAGCTATGGGAGGCCGTTCCTCCCTACCAACTCCTGGAGAGCGCTCAAACAACGACTCCTCAGGACCCCCGAGCTTGCTCTGATCTCCCTGGCTGGAACTAGGTGCAGCAAATATCAAGTACCACTCTTCATACTTAGTACCAATCCTGAACTTATCAGTAAGTTCTCCCAGCTTACAAACTGTAATAGACCAAATTACTGCAGAATTCCTCTCAGAACACCTTCCTTACTATTTTCCATTTTTCCCCAATGAGTTTCCTGAATAGCATTTCACCTGAATGCTTCTTCTCTGGAAAATATCTGAGCAGCCTCAGCTCTATTCATTGGGTACTTTTAAAAGATTGCCTAGGTATTTTTGGGTTAGTTGTCATTTATTGAGCCACCTGCTCTGATCCCACTTTCTTGGGGGATCATGACCCCAAATGTAGGGAAGTTGCCACCCGCAACATATGAAGTGTTTGAGGATGCTGCCACTTGTCTTTTGCCCTCCACCTTGTTCCTTCCACCAGTTTGACCAGTACACTCTTATTAACAGCTCTCCCATGCTGCTGTCTCCATTTTTATTTATTAATAATAAAATATTCAGAATTACATTCCACTTCGTTTGACTCTGTTGAGTCATCAGTTCCTACTTAGCATTAAATTTAACATAATGTCTTAGGAAATATAATTAAAACAATTAACATTATTTTACAAAATTGGGGCATGTGACAGTTCCACTGCTTGGTAATAGTTTGCTTGCTTGCGACACTCGTTTCCTCCTAGTTTTGTACTATAAGCAGTTTTATTATTTTTCAAGATTTCCAATATGAAAATGACTAAAACAAATGAAAAGACATAAAAAGCCGGATAAGAAATGATATTACTTTTGGCAACCGTCCTATCGTGTCGCCTTCGAATATAGAACTGTACATTCTATCCATTGGTTGGGTTATTAGTATGACTTTAGGACCTGTACTCATTACTCTGAGTTTTCTCCACCAACTAGTTATGCTTCCAGTCCCTATGGAGCCTCTGTCATTGCTTCCTGTGTCGCAGAGTTGTCCCAGTTTTCATGTTGAGTCTATGCTGCATATGAGTCTCCATCTACCTTACGTTTGGCTGGAACTAGGTGGAGCAGTCAACAAAGTACCAGTCCTGAGACTCAATACCAACTTTGCATATTGCAGTAAGATCTTTCAGCTGCAAAGTTGTACTAGATCAACTTTCTGCAGTTTACCCCTCAAACACCTTCCTTCCAATTTCCCTTTCCCAATGAATTCCTTGAAGTGCATTCACCTGAATGATTTTTCTCCTGGAATGAGCAACCTCAGCTCTCTACATTGGGCACTTTTAATAAGATTGCCTAGGTCTTTTTGGGTTAGTTGTCATTGATTGAGCCACCTGCTCTGATCCCACTTTCTTGGGGGATCATGATCCCATATGTAGGGAAGTTGCCACCTGTAACATAGGAAGTGTTTGAGGATGCTGCCACTTGTCTTTTTTCTCTCCACCTAGTTCCTTCCACCACTTGACCAGTAACACTCTTTTTAACAGCTCTCCCAGGCTGTTGTCTCCACTTTTATTTATTTAAAAATTAAATATTCAGAATTACATTCCACATCCTTGACTCTGCTGAGTCATCAGTTTCCACTTAGCATTAAATTTAACATAATGTCTGGGAATAAAATCAAAATAAGATAACATTATTTTACAAAATTGGGGCATGTGACATACACACCCCCTTAGAATATAACATCGTCCTTGATGTTATTTATTCCTCATCCTTCGAAGTCCCCTATAACAGAATTGGATATGCATCTCACATCTTACTTTCCAATTCCCAGGTGGCTTCTTCAGGACTAAGGTGCTTCCATTGCACCTTCACCTGTCCAATGGTGCGGTTTCGAAGTGTAATTTCCCTCCTCCCGAGGATACAGCCCGGTTCCACCAGAAATTCTCCTTCTGGTTCCACCTGTACAACATTCCAATTAACTACATGAGTAGCATCATGAACATATTTCTTTAAAACAGAAATGTGAAAAACATTATGTACTCTTAAGTTAGGTGGTAATGCTAATTGATAAGCTACTTGACCAATCCTAGGCAAAATTTCAAATGGACCATAGTAACGAGGTGCCAATTTTGCACAACTCCCCAGTCTTAGAGAGATTTTCTTGGGCCTTACCTTGATGAACACATGTTCACCTACCTGGAACTCCTTTGGAGTTCTTTTCAAGTCCGCTTGACTTTTCTGCCGATCCTGTGCCACTTTTAAATTTTCCTGCACTTGTTTCACAATTTCCTCCATTTCTTTCAACAATTCTGGACATAATACCAATCTATCTACTGGATTACTCCAAGAGATAGGAGTATTACATTTTTCGTCCGTATAAAATTTCAAATGGACTGAATCTAGCTGATGTCTGATAATTATTATTATACGCAAATTCTACTATATGTAAATAGTCTTCCCACTTACCTGGCTAATCTTTCACATACATTCTCAATAAATCCTCCAGTACCTGGTTTACCCTTTCAGTTTGTCCATCTGTTTGAGGATGGAAAGAAGTACTGAAATTCAATGTTGTATTTAATCCTTTAAACAAGGACTTACAAAAGTTTCCTGTGAACTTAGGAGCCCTGTCTGAGATTATGATTTTTGGTACTCCATGTAATCAAAAAATCTTCTTTAGAACAATATCAGCTATATTGACAGCCTTGTAAGTAGTTTTAACATGTATAAAATGAGCTGCCTTACTTAACTTATCAACCACTACCATAATAGAGTCATTCTGATTCTAATTTCTAGGCAGTCCAGTAATAAAGTCTAGACTAATCACTTCCCATTTCCAGCTAGGAATTGGTAAAGGCTGTAGCAAACCAGCTGGATGTTGGTGTTCGGTTTTTACCTGTTGACATTCTAAACACCTTGCAATATATTCAGCTACTTCAGTTTTCATATTTGGCAAAAAATACTCTTTTCTTAGCATGGTTATAGTCTTTTGATAACCTGAATGACCTGAATATGGTGTTTTATGGATTTCATCCAGAATTAACAGCTTAACTTTAGGTACGTTAGGTACATACAGTTTATCTTTAAACAGTAAAAACTCTTTTTCAATTAAACTGTAACCTTTTATTAAGTTTTCTATGGGGTTTTCCTTAGCTTTAACTTACAATTTTTGATAAATTTCATCTTGTTTTACCCTTTCTTTAAGCTATTCATCTAAGTCTGAAACGTAAGTGTTGATTGCTGTTGCAAAATTCAGCCTTGCGTTCCTACTTAATGCATCAATGACTTTATTTTCTTTACCTTTTATATGTTGGATTTCAAAATCATACTCGCTTAAGAAAGCTAACCACCTAGCTTGTCTAGCATTTAAATTTGGTTGATCTAAAAGATATTTCAATCCTTTATTATCAGCCATTAAAATAAATTTTCTGCCAATTAGGTGGTGTCACCACATTTTTAAGGCATGTATCAAAGCTGCTAGTTCCAGATCATATGTTGCATAATTATTTTCGTGAATTTTTAACTTTCTAGACTCATATGTAATAACATGCCCTTCTTGAGTCAAAACACCACCTAAGCCTCCATTACAAGCATCAGTGCATACTACAAACTCTTTATTAGGATCTGGTATTGTTAAAATAGGTGCACTGGTTAATAAAAATTTTAACTTCTTAAAGCTTTCTTTACATTTTTGGTTACAGTTGAACTTCTTTCCTTTCTTTTGCAAGGAAGTTATCGGATTGGCTATCCTCGAGAAGCCTTCAATGAACCTCCGGTAGTAACCAGTAATTCCCATGAAAGATCTAACATCCGTCACATCTTTAGGAACCGGCCAATCTTCGATTGCCCGTATCTTTTCAGGATCTACGAAAATTCCTTCCTTGGTCACTATGTGACATAAATACTAAATCTTATCCTTAAAGAAGTCACACTTACTAAACTTTGCGAAGAGTTGATGTTCTCGCAACTATTGCAAAACAATTTTTAGGTGTTCTTTATGTTTTTCTTCAGTTTTTGAATAGATTAGGATGTCGTCGATAAACACGACCACGAACTTATCTAAATACTTATGCATTATATTGTTCATTAAACACATAAAGACAGCTGAGGCGTTAGTAAGCCCGAATGGCATTACGACAAATTCGTAGTGTCTGTATCTTGTTCTAAAGCCTGTCTTGAAGATGTCTTCATCTTTAATCCTCACTTGATGATATCCTGACCTTAAATCTATCTTCAAAAACATTGTGGCTCCACGTAGTTGATCAAATAAACCATCTATGCGGGGCAACAGATATCGATTTTTAATAGTCATCTTGTTTAGCTGACGATAATCTATGCATAATCGCATAGTTCCATCTTTCTTTTTAACAAAGATGACAGGTGCCCCCCAGGGAGACACACTTGGCCGAATATTTTTTTTTATCAATTAACTCTTTTACTTGCGATTTTAACTCATTAAGTTCCAATATGTTCATTCGGTAAGGGGGCTTTGAGCTGGGTACTACACCCGGTACCAGCTCAATGGTGAAATCCAATTCCTTTTAGGAGGTAATCCTGAAATTTCTTCTGGGAATACATCAACATATTCTTTTAAAACATGGATGTCTTCTATTTTTAACTTATTTGTTTTAATTTTACTTTCTTCATCGGTAATTGTTACAGCGTAAGCTTTACATCATTTTCTAACAGCTCTTTTAAGTTGTAAAGCAGAAATCTGCCTTACCATAGTTTTTCTAGGAATACCCTTAACAATTACTGGTTGTTCATCACTGTTTAAGCATGTGCAAGTTTTATCGTAACAATTTAACATTACTCTATGCTAATCTAACCAGTCCATACCAATTATCAAATCATATGAGCCAAGTGGCAAAATATTAAGTTTAACAACAGTTTCAAATTTACCCATAAGTAAAGCACATTCTTTCACAAAGCAAGTTACTTTTCTTTTAGCCCCAATGGCTAACTGAACTAACCATGAATTCTCAAACTTATCGACATATAACTTACATTTTTCCACTATCTGAGGTGCAGTATAACTGAGACTAGCTCCTGGATCAATTAAAATGGTTACAGGGGTATGATTAATCATACCTTCTACTTCCACCATGGAAGTCTGATATTCAGCTTGTCGGTTCTCCAAGGTTGCGTTAATTCTGGGCATGCTCCTTGCTAGTTCCCCAACAGTCATCTCCTCCTGTACGGTATGAATGTTGCTAACAGTCTTCTTCTGGTTTGGACAGACTGAAGCATAGTGTGGGCCATTACATTCCCAGCACTTGATAGGCTCTTTACGCTCAAAACTCTTGGTAAAATTTCCATGATTATTTGCAGTTTCCTTACCCTTAAAATTGTTCTGATTGTTGGGTGTACTATTCCTATTTCCCTGGAAATTCTTGTTGTTAGAATAGTTTTTGGCCTTATTATTCTTAAAATTCCTGTTAGGCACAAAATCCGTCTTCTTAAATTCGGACTGATTATTATTTTCCTTAGCCTTCCAGTTGGCCAAGCTTTCTTTCTTTCGATTCTGCTCAAAACAAAAATTAGCCTTCCTCATAGCTTCCTCCAAGGTCTTTGGGTTATCATATTCAATTCTATCTTTAATATGATATGGTAAACAGCTAAGGAATCACTGTACTTTTGGTTTCTCATCCACTAGGTAGGGTACATACCTAAGTAGACTTAAGAATTTGCTGCTCAGATCCTTCATTGTCATTGAACCTAACTTTAGTTCATAAAACTCCTTAGCCCTTTCTTCATAATATTGTTCAGACAGAAATTCCTTTTTAAAATACCGCTTAAAGGTACTCCAGTTAACTTCTTTCTCTTTTATACCCTTAACTCTCTTCAAGTCCTGCCACCAAATATCAGCCTTTCTTGAGAGGTTATATATAGCCATCCTAGCCTTTAACTAGTTAGAATAATTATATATTTGGAAGTACTTCTTCATCTCGGACAACCAGGACTCAGCTTCCTCCCCCTTCTCAGTCTCTCCATTAAAGGTTGGTGGTTTTATCTTTTTGAATTCCCCTGAGATTTCCTCATAAGGTTTATATTTCATCTTCTTGATGTACAGATCATCATCACTACTGTCACTAGTAGTATGGTAACTTTGTCGTTCACCAAACACTTCCGACGATGAACTACTTTCAGTTTTTGTATGCTTCATCTTTTTAGATTTTCTTGGATGACTAGCATCTTTAGATTCTGACCTTCTACCCCTTCCTTCAGTTTGAAACTTTTCCATTAGGATCTGATTCAGCTCTTCTTGAGCCCTCAGAATCCTTTCATTCTCTTTCTTTACAGACTCCATTTCAGTTTTCAAATCTTTTACAGTCTGTAACAGCTCTAAGGAATTTGTAGTTACATCCTCTGGTATAGGATCTCTGGGTAAATTTCTTGTTTCTGTAGCTAGAGACTCCTCATGTGCATACTCTCCTAGCCTTTCCATACCTGCCTGTTAAACTTCAGAAAAAGACAATTCTTTGTTGAATAACATAAAAAAATTAAAATACGTTAGCATAATAATTTAATTTACTGTTTTATGAAAGCTAGTCGGGCTGCATCAAGGCCTAGTGTTTGAACCTTGTGCTCTGATACCACATGTCACGACCCCAAATTTTCACAAAATTTTAAAATTTTTGGGTTAACAATAAATGTTATAACCTGCGGTTCTACTAACATCTAACACTTGGCATAAAGAAATAGTTAAGTAATTGGTTTCTAAAATAACTTAATAGTTTATTTTTTGTAGCAAGATTAAAATCTTTTGGTGTGCTAATTGCTTCAGTTTACTGATTAGTTCTTTTATGTCAGTAGGTGGAATCTACTTTTACATCCGAGGCTTACTTAGCATTTGTGCTAACGCAGATGAATACTGTTTCTTACAGGTTGTTACAGGTATGATCGATCGAGTACATATTTTTAAATGATCTATTAGTGTCAGCAGTATTTTGTTTGCAAATTAAAAAGCTTATATCAATAAGCTGCTAAACACTAGGCAGCTCCTGTAAGGTAAAAACATTTGATTTCCATCAGTTGTTCAAATAAACAAGCTTGGAAAAATGCGATGACAGTACAACATAATTGCGACTCTAATACTAGAATCTCAAATATGTGTATTTCTTCTTTAGTCTAAGTAATTTGTAATACTCATAAACATTGTTTTCTTGACAATATTTTTGCAATAATATCTTGTCTTTCCTGTTTATTTATTGTCCCTTAAATTATTTCTATAAGGTACTTACAGCTTATTATCTTAAGAACAATAAAAACCATTTGTGTGTAGAACTATGACCATTATACCCTTCTACAAGAGCTTAAGGTTACCAATACTTTGTTCCCAAGTTTAACTCTGTGTTCTACTAACTTTTGAAAATTTAATAGGATTGTTCCTATTCCTATCATCAGTTTTATCTCTGTAATTATCTTAATGTCCACTAGACACTTTGTATGAGCATAAAGCCAAGTTGAATATACTCCCAAGTATTAACAAAGTAATGTCGCATAAACTATGTGACAAAATTTTGTGATATTACTTTTATCTTTAGTTTGTACTACTTCATAGTTTCGATGCTATGGGAGTTATCAGTTCAATTATATTTCTTAAATATGCATAATTGACTTGTTCGATGAACATTCAATCTACAAAAGTTTGTTATTATAACGTATTCAATACCAACCTTAACTTCTTGGCCTTATTACAAGATACTATCCATAAGTGTTAGACATGTAATATTCCTAAGCAAAAGAGTTTACTATGCTTAACCTATAATTTAACTTGTCACTAGAGACACTATAGTCACGTCCTGGCTAACATACACTCTTTTTATAACTATACTAAAGACTTTAAATTTAATCTATTTTATAAACAAACATAAATCACATGATTTCATTCTACTCAAAACAATGTTTAGAGTATTGTCGTGCCACCAAAATAACATATGGTAAAGTTTAATATGAGACTACATTATAGCGTTATGGTAATATTTACTATGTGACACCACTATGTTGTTGATAGCAAGGGTTTGTGCTTAATCCAAAACGGGCTTAAATTATGGTTTATACGTGACACGAAGCTTGGTCAACGTAATCCCTCCACGATGATAATCTTGTGATTAAGTTACATAATACACGGTGCTGTTGATTAGTGAGCTGATTACGAATTATTGGGTTGTTATTATGGTTTAACCCATGCTGCAATGAACAATAATTGTTGAATGCCTCCATGCAGGAACTATAGGACACGACCCTCGCTGCATGGTTAAAATTTGTGTCTACGTGGTTGAATCCTGTCCACGTTTGGAAAATACATATACACTGGAAACCTAACCCATCGTGTTATTGTTCCGCAGTTTACGCTGGCTCCAGGGTTGCTTGGCTTGTCTCCCATGGCGGCCGTAGTTCTCCTAGTTACTGTCACCTTATACCTTGACTCCGTGCTGCCTCCGTTCTCCAGTGAGTGGTTTTAGTTTCTGGTTCCTTCTCTGCCAAACGTGGAGTTATCCTTCCTGCTACCTTCATTTCACTGTTTGTGAAGAACTTCTTCTAGGCGCATGTAGCTTAGTGATTGCTTCAGTTTTCCTTCTAGGCTCTTCGTAGCTCACCACTGTGTGCGGTTCTGTGAGTTGTTGGTTTCTCCACTGCACCATTTATAGGTGACAGTGCTTGTAAATCTGTTCGCCAAACTCCCAGTGACAGGTAAAAATCATAAAAGACCTTTCTTTCATTTTACTGCAAGTTTTAGTATAGTATACTTTCAAGCTTAAACTCGTAAGATAAATTATTGACAGGGGTTTACATTTGCTGCAGGTACTCATTGAAGTGAAGCTTGTACAAGGGTAAGAAGATGACCCTTGCAACGGCCGTGGCTTGTGGATTCGAACTCGGGTAAGCCCCATGGTCTGAAAGATGGGTTCTCCCTTAATTACAGTTAGGGTGGTCGTTGGACTCGCCCAGGGTTTGAATACCCTTTCTCATCTTGTCACGAGTTATAATATGCTTTTACTGTTTACAGGTTGTTTATAAGAATTTTTAAATTCAAACCCTTGATAGGGTGGATGCACTTTGTAAGTGTAGTGTACTTGTCGAAGCTTGACTTCGCAGTCGGTTTAGGTTGTAAATTTTGCAAAGGTAGCTTCGCTGCGACTTGTTTTGGTTATTAGCAGTTTATGCTGTACTCTGTATAATTTAGGGTTTATACCCTTTTTGAATATTAATGAAGTCGCACTCCGTTGAGTATTTTATAAGGGTTTTATATATTAAAAATTTGAAGGCTGGTACTCACAGCCGTGATGTAAATCTTGTTTATTTAATGAAATTCACAGGTTAGGGTTTGACTTGTAAAACCCTTGTTTGGTTTATATTACTCTTATGTTAATAATTACGTTCTTCTCCTATTTTAATCTATCTGTCCTTAAAGGAATGAGAGTGGATTATTTGTCTATTTAAGATGTTTACAAAATTGATACGAAAAGTGGTTATAATGTCTGTACTTAGTAATGCAATAGTTTTTTTTTCTTATAAATGCAATTGCACATGTTAGTCAATAATGTGGTTTATCTTTGTTAACTAACAAATTTAGTCGGAAGTTTTTAAAGAAATTAACCTAAGTATAACCTAGGTTACTACAGTACTAGAAATATTTATAATTTATGCTCATAACATGAGCTAGGGTTTACTCCCTTTTAACTTAAATAGGATATTGTTTCCTATGTTATTATCTTGTAATTTTTTTTATTACTATTGTACAGTTTTTCTTTAATTTGTTTTTATAAATTAATTATCTATAAATGTCATAGTTTAAGGATAATAATAACATTATTTATATTTATAATACTAATATTTAAGTATAACATACATTCTTAAGTTTATGTTGGTTCTTATTTGTATAGTGGTTACGACTGAAAGCAGTCTGTAATATTTGTGTTAGTTTAATTCAATTTGTATCTGTGGATTACTTAGAGCACAAAATTAAAAGAACCTCCATACTTATCAGTATTCTTTATAATTACACAGTTCTGCAGAAGTATAAAAATAGTTTATAATATTAACTTAAAACCCTAAGTTACTACTGTCCTTTAGCTATTTAAAGCTAAGTAAGGACTACTGTAACCTTTATCATATTATTTAACTATAGTTCAGATAGATGCAGGAAGATTAGTTGTTACTAGTAGAAAAAGCTATCAATACTATGTTTATATATGTTCTTAACATAAACTATTAACTTCCAACTGATAAGACTAATTCCTCTTTTTCCAATGTAAAAGCACAGTTTATGGAATATAGAGACTGTATAGAAAATAATTTATAGAGTCAAACCTACTAATGTAAATCAGTAATATAAGTATTATTCTATATTAACATGCTATTTACACAGCCTAATTTTGATAACATGTCTGCAATCAAATTAACAAACTTTCTAGAAAACAACTAACTACTGAGAAGAAACATTTTATTACTCTAACAACTTAAATATTCGATTCATTCATATTTCTATCATACTTCATTTACTTAAACAAACTACCTGTGCTAGAGTATGATCTGGATTACTCAAGATGGGGAAAAACACAGGTAGGATTTATCTTTCATCACAGTACATATTTAGTCTAGAATAAGAAGCTTCAACACATCATATCATAACATCATTCATTTATTGATCCTACATAGAGATAAACTATAACACATAAATTAAAAGATAATAGAACCTATCTTTAAAGGTGGACGACAACAGCAATGGGAGGCTGTTCCTCCCTACCAACTCCTGGAGAGCACTCAAATAGTGATTTCTCAGGACCCCCGAGCCTGTTTTGGTCTGCTTGGCTGGAACTAGGTGGAGCAATCAACAAAGTACCAGTCCTGAGACTCAATACCAACTCTGCATATTGCAGTAAGATCTTTCAGCTGCAAAGCTGTATTAGATCAACTTTCTGCAGTTTACCCCTCAAACACCTTCCTTCCAATTTCCCTTTCCCAATGAATTCCTTGAAGTGCATTCACCTGAATGATTCTTCTCCTGGAATGAGCAGCCTCAGCTCTCTACATTGGGCACTTTTAATAATATTGCCTAGGTATTTTTGGGTTAGTTGTCATTAATTGAGCCACCTGCTCTGATCCCACTTTCTTGGGGGATCATGACCCCATATGTAGGGAAGTTGCCACTTGCAACATAGGAAGTGTTTGAGGATGCTGCCACTTGTCTTTTTGCTCTCCACCTAGTTCCTTCCACCACTTGACCAATAACACTCTTTTTAACAGCTCTCCCAAGCTGTTGTCTCCACTTTTATTTATTTAAAAATTAAATATTCGGAATTACATTCCACATCCTTGACTCTGCTGAGTCATCAGTTTCCACTTAGCATTAAATTTAACATAATGTCTGGGAATAAAATCAAAATAAGATAACATTATTTTACAAAATTGGGGCATGTGACACTTCCCAGGCTTGCCATTGTCTTGTGAGCTTGCCATTGTTTTGGAGGATTGAAGTGGTGGAGGCCGAGGTGGAGGACTTGGTCTCTCGATTTTGACGAGGTGCTCTCCACCTAGTTCCTTCCACCACTTGACCAGTAACACTCTTTTTAACAGCTCTCCCAAGCTGTTGTCTCCACTTTTATTTATTTAAAAATTAAATATTCGGAATTACATTCCACATCCTTGACTCTGCTGAGTCATCAGTTTCCACTTAGCATTAAATTTAACATAATGTCTGGGAATAAAATCAAAATAAGATAACATTATTTTACAAAATTGGGGCATGTGACACTTCCCAGGCTTGCCATTGTTTTGGAGGATTGAAGTGGTGGAGGCCGAGGTGGAGGACTTGGTCTCTCGATTTCGACGAGGTGCTTGTCACTTGTATTTATGTTTGTAATTAATAGAAAAATCCATTTCTTGTCCATTCTATGCGTGTAACTATGAATATTCTTTTCCATGGATATACTTGCTTTGATTTGTACATATTAGGTTTATATATGCTAGACTAGGTCTAACACTTAGTATTTATCATGCTTGTCTATTTCGTTGTTGTTGAGAATGAAATGTAGGTGCAAGTGTGGTTGAAAAGCTCAACGTGGATCTACTACAACCTTCCGGAATAAGGTACGCCTTCTATCCCTTAGTGTTAGCTTTGTTTATCTCTATTGCATATGGACATGGATTGATTTATGGTGTCATACTGTCTGTTGTGATCTACCCCAAGCCATACGAATTTTTCTCCGTAACAACCTCATATATTTGTCTATTCACTAGAAATCTCAATTGCTCTTGAGAGATAGCCTTAACAAATATTTTTTTGACCTTGACTACTAGCACCTTCACTACAATTTTATACAAGAAATTACATAGGGATATATGATGAAAATCCTCAAAAGAATTAGGTTAATCTTTTTTTGTTTGTTTAGAATTAATGCTATAAAGGTAGGAATTTAGTGAACTTGAAACATTCCATGTGGCTTTATTTCCTCCATCACTATGGTTAACTCATGTTATGAAGAAAATCTTCCTATGGCTTGGGGTGGACCACAACAGACATGATGACACCACAAATCAAATCCATTCTCAAATATGCTAGATAAATTAAAGAAGCTAACAACTAAGGGATATAGTCCATACCTCAACCATATGTTCAAAGAAAACCACAATTGAAATCACGATCAAATGATTATTCCCTACAATTCCCCCCCAACAAAAAGTATGTATCCAAGCATAAAATATATTAAATGTTAGAATTCATACTAGCATAATCCATTTAAACATGTATAAAGAAACTATACCCATGAATGAAAATATAAACAATTGCACATGAAATTTGGATGAGAAATGGATATTTCTATTAATATAAAAAATAGAGATACTATGTGATAACCTCTGTTGGCACCTCATCGGAATCGAGAAACCAAGTTTCTTCACTACTTCAATCCTTCATAGCAAGGCAAGCTCACAAAGGCAATGTAGAGCTTGGGAGATGAACACAAAGGGTTCTATTAACAAGGATAAAGGGATGCAGACTCAAGCCCATGGAAATGGGGAAAATTTTTGCTAAAGTTTCCTTACTCTCAAAATTGATCTCCCTCCAACGCTTTACAATGGCCTCAATATGTAGCCTCAAACGGAGAATGGAGGGTCGAATCGAAGCATTTCCAAGCATATGGAAGGTTACGGATCAAGCTATTCGTTACTTGATGAGAAAAACTCCAATTTTTGTTTTTTGTTTCTGAGCACAAAACCCGATGCACATGGGATGTAATGGTGCAAGCTGTGTATACACAAGTTGCAGAACTGTTGACCCGCGTGTATATTCAAAAATGTCATTTTTAGGGTTACACTAAAGCATTAGAGTTATACTGAGTAATGGGGGTATAGTGAGTCTGCATAGGGACAAGGGAAGGCCATCAAGGCATGATGCATAAGGTGTGGAAAATCACGCTATAACAACTCATCCTCTAGTAATTCAAGAAAACCTATAAATAATTCTATTGTCCATTTGTTTGAATCCAAACTTTTTGTCTTTTTCGAAAGAAGCCAAAACAATGTGAATTTGTTCCTTAGAGACCTACTCCATCATCATTTGGTTATTTGCTTCTAATACAAACCTAGGAAAAATGAAGAGATTCTTAGGATTTTTGCTATGTTTACCCTTGATGGCTCCTTGAAGGTATTCTAGAAATATTAAGTACTTTTCTTAGCTATTCCTAAGAAATAATTGACCATCTGCCCTTAGAGTTTCTCATTTCATGTTGATTCTTTTTCTATAACTTGCATAATTATGGAAGAATTTAATGTTTCCATCTCCCTGTCCATCCAAATCACGTGGCTTTTCATCCTTTCTTCATTTTTCTCTCCAGGCCAAAATTCCTTACTTCTCACCTTCCAAATCTTTTTCATCTCAATATTTCCTCCTCTCAAAAAATTCCATTTTGGTTCTTTTCAAAGAATTCTTTTAGCTCCTTCTCAAAATCCTTTAATTCTTCGTCCATACTTTGCCTTTTGATGGAATACATTTAATAGATGCCTTTTTCACCCTTTTTAGTGCAAATATGAACTAGAACGAAGCTAAATCTCACAATGATGAATCAAATCTAGTCCATTCTTTAACAACCATATTTCTATAATCCTTATCTTCTAGCCAAATTGCATTAAATCTAAAGGGGCTCGACGGTTTGTCTTTGAGTTATTTGAAGAAGAATACCACTATTGTCTATAAAACCTACAAGTTCCACTTAAGTTCTAACCCTTTCCACTTTTCCTAATAAAATTTTAGAGATCAAATATTTGTTTATCCTCTTCCTATCCCTTTAGACCCTTCTATATTGTTACACAAGGTGGGTGTCGAATTCAAAGTTTCAACATCAATGAAATTTGATTTTTTTAAATGATGCTTGAGATATACAACATCACTATCCATCTTGGGATTAAAACCCCAAACCTCAACTCTATATTTAATGAAATTCAAATTTCATTCAATTACAACCTTCTCATCATTTACAAACTAGAGCTCAAATAAAGCATCCCAAAATATCTACTTGTTCTCATAAGGACCTTAATGATTGATAAGTGAAATGGTATGTTCCATTTTCTTGACTATGAATTTGGTCTAGATTCCTAATTCAAGGATAAGAAGAGTCAAAGGACTTCTCCAATTAGATAATGACAAAAAAGTCTATCTTTTAACAATCAAGATAATTCCCAAATGATTGATTTGATCCTGACCCATAGTCTCTTGAACAATAAAAATATTCAGTTTATGTATTTCCACCAACCTGAAAAGTGAAAGTATTTTAGGGTGACTTCCTAAAATGTCAAGGGATAAAATGATCATTTAGAAGGCCTCTAGGGGTTTTATATTCTTCTAAGAATCTCCTCCCTTCGGGGGAATTTTTACATCCATTGTTTGAGTTGTTTCAAAGCTTGCTGTTGGACATGCCTTTCTTCCTATTTATCCAAAGCCAGAGTCTAAGACTATATCCAATTCCTTCCAGAAAAATCAACACCCTTACTAGGAGCTCCCTTCCTCAATCTTAAAAAATATCCTCCGATTTCCATGGATAAAATCCCATTTTGAAGAATTAAAAAAACAATTATTAGTACATCAAAACATTTTAAACATGCCAAATTATTGAACATTTTAAAAGTGTTAATGCCTGCTCGAATATCACCAACATAAATACCATTATTAGCTATGGGCAGGTTTTTATTTGCAAAGAAATACTCGACAAAATCGCTGATCTTGATTTGAATACCGTGCCGGCGTGTAGCATGGACAATGATGCTTACAAAAGTTTATGGCATTTTAAAAGCAAATATTGTTTTTTTGTATTCTTCCCGCCTTGTTGGATATTGTTCTATCACCCTAAAAAATCCCTTCAATCCCTCCTTGTGTCCCAAAACGAGTCTACGTACTCTTCTTCTTTTGTTTGATTTTGTTTCGCAATAGCCGTCTCCTCCATCCAATAAACACCAAAGTAGAAGTGGTGATGACACCCACAACGTAGTGTGTCGCACACGTCTTAAACCTGCAGTCCCAACGCCACGTGTGTAGCTCCATCTTTCATGTGGAAGTTCACAAGTCATTCAAAATGTGAGGCCATGCTCGGCTCTTGTACTTTGAACTTCAAAGGTTGTTAGTTACCAATCCATACCGCAGCAAAGCTACACAGGGGTGTGATTACTTAGAGACAATGATGGGAAGCAGCTCAACATTAACATTAATGGGATGGATTTCAACTACAATTCCCAGCTGTCATAATCGTCATCTTATGCATTTGTGTAGCAAGAATGCTTCCACTGGATTGTTGAATGGAACAAGATTCTTCTACTCAAGGCTTCGTTGCACAAATAACAAGGATAATAATGGTCTCGGGAAAATCTTCCAGAGGCCACATATTAAACAAAATGATATTCAATCTAAATCACTTGCTAGCACGGGAGCGCTCATGGAGTCAAATGAGGAGTTGGATTCATCCTCCGGGGACTCTTCTATGGTTACCACCAGGTAATAATGTCTGTTCAAACTAAATTTTTTCTCATGGTTTAGTCCCATATATTTCAATACCATTTTATTTTCGTTATTTCAAACCTTTCAATCAACTTATTTTATTCAAGTCATGTGAGCCTTTCAAGTAATGTGAATTTGCGGCCGAATTCGAGTTTAATGTCCTTAAGAATGGCAACAGAGTTCACCCTGCTGCTTTGGTAGAAGCCCGAGATTTTGTCAATGAAGGGTGATCTTACATGTCAACTCTGACCACATTTTAGCAAGTTCAACTGGCTAATTATAACTGTATCTACTCTGTACCTGCACACCCCTGAGATTCTCGTAGGCTTACAGAAGTCTAATGAACTCAAATCATCACACATAATAATTGTATCATCAAGGATTAAAGCCCGCCCGAATTACAATGAACTCACCAGACATTTGATGTAAATATTTGCAATCAACATTGCAATATTTTCATCTTCCCGGCTCAATAAATCTTTCTATGCATTGGATGCTCTGGAAGGTTGCTTGTTTTGGAAGGTTGTTTTAGGCTTTTAGCCCACCAGTACAGGTACATCTTAGTGATCTTTCTTGATGCATAATTATTTTATGCTCTCCCATAACTATTTTTATATTTCACCATATCCCCATATGGGGCATACTGGGCTGTACTGTAGAGCACCTCCCTACTATGTGTGCATTAAAAGGTCCTTTGCAACCTGCATACTCAGTACTCACTGCTCTTTGCCTTTCTGCACATAACCTAAATGGCTAGTTGGAAGATGAGGTTTATATGGAGGAGCCTCAAGGTTATGTGCAGAAAGGCAAAGGTTATGTGCTTACCTCTCGGTGCAATGAGAGGTAAGCACGGTAGAAGGGCTCTTTTAAAACTGCTAACATTACTTTAATTTCCAGTTTATTCTAATAATAGAAAAGGTGTCCTGATACTCTGTATACCCTCAATCTAAGCGCACCCCTTTGCCACCAATCAAAATTTCTACCGATCCAGCAATCCAGTTGATCTATACTTTGCCTAAACATTTTCTTACAGTCAACTACTTTCTTTCTAGGAGGATCTTTTGTGTCAAAATTTGATTTATCATTAAGAATCTTTA
Organism: Pseudotsuga menziesii; assembly: GCA_001517045.1. Lineage (NCBI taxonomy): Eukaryota > Viridiplantae > Streptophyta > Pinopsida > Pinales > Pinaceae > Pseudotsuga > Pseudotsuga menziesii. Next base: position 7,819 of record LPNX010203767.1, on the reverse strand, counting down.
TTCACGTCCATTTCGTGCTTCAATCTACTGTCTGCACTCAATTACAAGTTCCTATACTTCCATTTGCAACTACCGAGCTTTGTACGGATCCACCAATCCTTTTATCATATATACTTACACTCAACTACCACCTTAAGTACCCACTTACACTCGACTAACTCCTTTCCAACTGGAAGATTGTGTGTCCAAGTCTGATTTTTCGATAATAATCCATTTTCAGCATCTGTTATCTACTTCCAATCTGTTGCTCGCTTACACTGAAGTGCCTCTTCCTTTGTACTAAAAAATATTCTATACAAAGTGCAAAGGATTCAAGTGTCTTTTGTGAGGATTTTTGAAATCTTGTCAATCTCCCAAGTGCTGGTGGTGTTTGTACATTGACTTTGTGGGTTAGGTAAATTGGACATTATGTGTATGTTCACTTGCTCCCAAGAGTTGTTCAAGGGATACCTGTTGTGTTGCTCATGGTGTGCTTCACTACTTCTCTTCCAAATTTACATCTCTATGTGATCAGGTTCCACGTTCTCAACCGCCACTAACCTATGCAAGTTGAGTCTTTATCAAAGATGACACCTCAACTTATTATGACCTCATTCTTTTAGGGAACATAAATGCTATAAGCTTTTGAATCTGAACTGTAGTTAATCATGATTGCTTTCCCACTCTTGTAATCTGACTTATTATGCTTCTCATTTGGTACACGTGCTTAAGTGAAAATTCTCAAATGCCTAAGGATGTAAGGATGTGTTTATGTTGGTAGTTGCACTTTATGTTAGTCATAGGGGTTTTATGTTAAGTTATAGTTGGTGGGACATTTATTGCCACATCTCATGTTAAGTTGCAAAAAGGAATTTATTTACAACTAGCATGATGCTGTTGGAATGTTTTGTTGTATAGAGTCTTACTCTTGAGAGACTGGCCCTTTGGCCAAATGCAACATTTGTATTGTAGCTTGGAGAGTATTGGCTTCTCATGAAAGTTATTTTTTGGTTTGTCTTATGTACAACTGATTAGTTCCTTTATCAATGAAGTTATCTTTTGAAAGATCTTCAAAGGCTTGTCATTGCCACAATACTCTAAGTTGTTGCCGATTTGCTACTTTATTTGTGTTGTAGCTCAAAGTTACCCCCTTGTTTTTGACATTTTGTGCACAAATTCTAGCAAAAGCCAGGATATTGCCACAAACTAGAAGATTAAAGGGTTGTTTCTCTGTTGTTTTTCAAGCCCATGAAGAGCCCCTTAGGGAAAAAAACTGTTTATATGTCAAAGTCTTGGAGCAAGGCCCCTCAAAGTTTGGTGTTGGGAAAATTTTGGGTTCATGGAGAGCCCATCTTCTGCCCCTTAGGGATTTTACTGGGTAGATTTTGGGTTGGGGAGAGCCCATCATCTTCCCCCTTGAAGCTTAAGTTTGGGCAATTTATGGTGTGTGGAGGCCCATCCTCCACCCCCTAATTTGGGTAGTTGAAGGGGTGCAGATAGTTCATCCTCTGCCCCAACTCCTTTGACAAGGGATGCAGACCCCTCCTCCCTCTCTTTGCATCCACTTCCACTCCTCCTTTGCATCTCCTTCTGCACTTCACTTTCCCTTGGGGTGGAGGCCGAAGGTAGTTGGCCTTTTTCTTTCCATACCTTATCTTTTCCCACTTACCTTCACCCCACACTTCATTCACTTGCCTTTCCCTTGGAGTGAAGGGTGGAGGTAATCCATCTTTTCCTTCCATATGCCTATCTCTACCTCACATACCTTAGCCCCACATTTTGCATATGGCCATTGGGTGATGACATGGACCTAAGACTTCATAGGTGGCATAATAGGGTCTATGAAATTTTGACGTGTCAATTGGGCATGACTTGGCATGAAAGGTGGTGACCCCTTTTGAGGGTGATGTGGCACAATGGTGGGGCTAGGTGGACTTAATAGGGGTGTGATGATGTTGCACTTGAAAGAAAACTTATGCATTGCCTGCATGAGGGCAGGTTTGCACAAAGTCATTGACTCCAACATAATACAATAGGGGAATGCCCTTATTTATCTACCTTTGAGAAATTTTCCATGGGGTGTGTTATTGCTCAAATTAGCACCCTTGATTAAGGTCATGGTTCTTAGTGCCATGAGAGGTAAGCGCGGGAGAAGCTAGTGCCCACTGTCATCACAAGCCAATTTCTCAACACTTTAGGTCAACTCCTAAGACCAAGGGGGAGTCCCTGATATCGATGAATGATATCTGCAATCCCTGCAACAACACAAATACCCTTCACAAGCAACACCTTTGCTAAGACCAATGCCTTAAGGAGTCGAAACAATGAAACACATAATGACACTAGGTGAGAGGGAGGAGTTACAATAGTTTATTATGAATTTCAAGATAGATAACTTCAATATCTTACTGCTGTTATGAAATTACAACAGTCATTAACACTTCAGAAAACGGATAAAAACCAACCAAAACAATGCCAACATGCCGTATATGAGGTACCTTGAGGGTTAGGGAAAGTAACATGCCTAAAAGGGTGAAAGGAAGCGCTAAACCAAATTTAAAAATGCTTAACCATATCTGGTTTAAGCCCTAACCAACCCTCAAATAGATAATGGTCCTGCTTAAAACTTTCCAATGGATGTCCAACCCCCCAAGGGTCAATCCTAGGCCCTTTCCTTGCTTTTTTAGGACCTCAAAGCTTGCTGATTTGATTGATGTCCCTGCTGTACCTGCTATACCAGATCTGAAAAATGCCCTAGATAACACAAAACATGGTATAGTTCTCAATCCAACCACATGAAATGGATGCCCTTGAGGATCCACCAGAAAACCTACTAGGGCACACTTTTGCAGCGAAGCACAATTCCAAAATTCACGACATTATTTGAGGTTAAATTATCTATATTTTTAGGGTTTTTCCAAATATTATATTTTTGTATTTTTTGTAATTTATAAAATAGAAATTTGATAAAAAGTTGAAGAAGAGAAGGGGTTAGACCTTAGTCCTTAACTCTAGGGCAATAAGAGATCAAGGTTAATCTCCCTTCTCGATTTGGCTATTCAAGATTTACCAATTAGGGAAAATTCAAAAGACTAGTAATCCTAGAGAGGTCGGAGTAGCCTTAGCCTAATTTGGGAAAATAATGAACTCCAAGGCCCCCTTATGGAGATATCTTTCAAGAGGAAGGTCTCCTCAAACAAGATTGACAAGATGCAAGCAAAACCCTAAATTTGTCTTGCTTAAGGTGCTCAAGAGCAACACCTAACAAGAAAATTGAGAAATCTTACCAACATCCACCAAAAAAGAGCAAGAGAGATCTTAGGTCCTTCCTTAGCCTTTAGTTATAACAACCATTCATGTGGATCAACCTTGCAAGAAAAAAAACCCTAGAAATCCATCACTTATCCTTCATCACAAGAAAAACATGCCAAAGAGAAAAGTGTAATGTCCCGGTTTTGACCCCGTTACATTAGATGTATATGATGTATAAATTGTAAATGATCAGGGTGTGGAGCTAAAGGCCAAGGCCCCACCATTGATCGGTTATGTTATGTTTTGGATTTGAATTGTCACTGATGGTATATCGGGGCATGCGGCATATATTATGACGGTCATCATGTAAATATGCATCTATAATTAAAAATGAACCCGACTAGCTACGATCGCGGCAACTAAAATGAGAAAGGGGCATGATTTTCACAAGGATAAGGATGTGGGGGAAATTGTCAACCTTGGCCAATGAGAGAAAAACCCATGTGTCTTCTTCCCTTGTCATATTCCAACCACTTTCATTAAGAAAGGCTGCTAGTGGTTGAGGCAGTTATGGTCTTTGGGAGTGGGGTGGCAGGACTGTCAGTCCTCACCCACACGCACACTCCACCCACTGTTGACTTCACTATGGTAGGAAAAACCTTCACGCACTCTCCAATTTGGGGACCTCACGTTTTTTGCTGTTCACCTCCACAGTCTGTTCCTTCCTCACGTTGCTCATCCACACGCAGGAATTTTTCCACTCTCCCCACGAATGTGCAAAAATGCTCACGCACTTGCAATTCGCGTCCCCTCCATTGTTGTTCATTCTCACGCAGAGGGATTCTTTCCCGTTTTTCGTCTTCACGCACAGGATTTTCCTGGTCTCACTCACGCAGTTTTTCCTCTGCGAATTTGAGAATGGTGTGGCTCCGTCCTTTGCTTAGGGGTTGATTTGTGGGTTCTGCATTGTGGCTGTATATGCACCGGACGGGATACTATAAATTCGTCCCCAAGTGTGGTCTGCATACGTTTTTCCTCAGCGGCCTCGATTGTGAAAAACAGACTGCTGTTCTCCCCGTGTATGTTGGCAATGTATGCTAATTACAGTTCAGAACTGTTGTTTCCCCCCCCATGTTGTAAATTGGTGCACTGATACGTTCAGTGGGATTGTATAATCTCTTGGGAGCCATTGTTTTTCCCTGTTTAAGCTGTGACAGCTAAATTAATTGCATGAGTGCAATGGTTGGTCTTCGTACTGTGAGAGGAGCAGGGATGTTGGCTTAGATTGCTTGATAAACTTGGTGGCTGGAAACCACACAGACAGAGCTAGAGGGCTGGCCTTCTTCTCCATCACCCCTGAATAGCACTGGAAGGGAATGCAGGGCCTGAGGGACTGTGTAGCAGAGAAGGGACTGATTCCTTGTGTTGGGTGTGTTTGGGTGTCTTAGAGGTCAGGCTAGTTCTGGTGTAGGTGTTCTTGGCTCTGTAATGAGCTCACCAGCTTAGCAATTTGCCTTCTCCAGCTCCCTAATGGCCTGATAAACCCAACTCTGTTGGCTTGGCTATGTGTTTTGTGTATCCTTGGCTATGTGTAAGCTTGCTAGTTCCCTTATCCCTTGGAGAATCATGCCCAGCTCGGGGGTGGCAGCGCTGCTGAGAGATTAAGGAGCACGCTGGCCTATGGTTGGGTGGAACATTGCAGCGACGTAGCTGGTTGCGGATCGACTTCTTCATAAGATAAGTGATCTTGTGCATTTTACTTCTGCAATTGTAAATTCTGTTAATGAAAATGATGAACATGTAAATGAATGCTTGCTTAAATGTATGATGTTTCCGCTGTGCCTGATAGATGTTTGCATCTGTGCATGATAAATGTTCATGTGTGTATGTTTAAGCATTCTATTTTAGAAATTTTGTGAATGCACATGTTCATGGGGCTCTTAGCCCGGGTGGTTTAAGCCATGGGTCGCGTCCTCTTCGCCGGCCGGAGGCATGGGGACGTGACAGGCAGGTTTCAGCAATGCAGTTAAAGAAGTTCTGTAGGAAGGGTTGCCAATTGTATGCAGCTCATATTTTGGAGACATCAGGAGATGAAGCTCCAAGATTGGAGGACTATCAGGTGTTACAGGAATTCAGGGATGTGTTTCCCGATGAGATTCCAGGGCTTCCTCCAAAGTGGGACATTGATTTCACAATTGAACTTGTGCCAGGAGCAGCACCAGTGTCCAAGGCACCCTACAGGATGAGTACACTGGAGATGCTAGAATTGAAGATGCAACTGCAAGAGTTGTTGGAAAAGAAGTATATCCGGCCGAGTGTATCTCCTTGGGGAGCACTGGTTCTGTTTGTAAAGAAGAAAGATGGTACACTTAGGTTATGTATTGATTACAGACAGTTGAACAAAGTTACTGTGAAGAATAAATATCCTTTGCCTAGGATTGATGACCTCTTTGATCAAATGAGAGGAGCAAAGGTATTCTCTAAGATTGACTTGAGGTCTGGTTATCATCAGGTGAGAATCAAGGATGAAGACATTCATAAGACAGCCTTCAGGACAAGGTATGGGCATTATGAGTTTGTAGTGGTACCATTTGGTCTCACAAATGCACTAGCTACATTTATGTGCCTTATGAATAGTGTCTTCAGCAAGTATTTGGACAAGTTTGTTCTTGTTTTCCTTGATGACATTCTCGTTTATTCTAAGAATGAGGAAGCGCATGAAGAGCATTTGAGATTGACATTGAGTTTGCTCAGGGAGCATCAGTTGTATGCGAAACTAAGCAAGTGTGACTTCTATAGAGATAGAATTCAGTATTTGGGTCACATTATCTCAGAGGAGGGTATATCTGTGGACCCTGAAAAGATTGAAGCCATTATGAATTGGCCTACTCCAAGAAATGTGACAGATGTAAGATCTTTCATGGGACTTGCAGGATACTACAGGAGATTCATTGAGGGATTCTCCAAAGTTGCACATGCCATCACTTCTTTGTAGAAGAAGGGGGTGTAGTTCGAATGGACATCGAGGTGTGAAGAAAGCTTCCAGCAGTTGAAGAATCTTCTCACTAGTGCACCAGTATTGAAGGTTGCAGATCTAGAGAAAGATTTTGTGGTGTGTACTGATGCATGCGGACAAGGGCTTGGAGGAGTCCTTATGCAAGACAACCACGTGATATGCTATGAGTCAAGAAAGCTGAAGGAGCATGAGAAGAACTATGCCACGCATGATCTAGAGCTTGCAGCCATAGCACATGCTCTCAAGATGTGGAGACATTACTTGGTGGGTAGGAGATTTGAGCTCAGGATAGACCATTGTGGTCTGAAGTATCTATTTGATCACCCTACTCTGAATGCTAGGCAAGCAAGATGGCTGGAGTTTTTATGTGAGTTTGATTTTGAAATCAAGCACATAAGGGGAAAGGAGAATAAGGTAGCTGATGCCCTCAGCAGGAAAGTGTAGGAGATGCATGTGGCATCTCTTAGTATTTGCCAATCAGATTTGAGGCAGCAGATTGCTAGTCATGCTGCTGGAGATGCATTGTATGAGCAGGTAAAAGACAAATTGCAGCAGCAAAGTCTTGAGAAGAGGTATGAGGGATATAAATTGGAAGAAGATGGACTTCTCACTTATAAAGGTAGAATTTATATTCCGAATGTAGCAGATTTGAGGAGAGTTGTTATGGATGAAATCCATCAAGCTCCATATTTTGGTCACCCAGGATATCAGAAGACAATTGCTACAGCCAGAAAGCAGTACTTCTGGCCAGGAATGAAAAGGGATATGGCTGAGTACATTTCGAGGTGTATGAAATGTCAGCAGGTGAAGGTTGAACATCAACATCCAGCAGGTTTGTTGCAGCCTTTGCCAGTTCCAGAATGGAAATGGGAAGTTATTTCCATGGATTTTATTACAGGATTGCCGATGACTTGGAGACAACATGATTCCATCATGGTTGTGGTGGACAAGTTGACAAAGGCAGCACATTTTATACCGGTTAAGTCTACGTATGAGACTGGCGACATTGCAAAGATCTTCATGAAGGAGATATTCAAATTGCATGGATTGCTGAAGGCAATAGTCTCTGACAGGGATGTCAAGTTCACATAAACTTTTGGAAGGGGTTGTTTGCAGATTTGGGTACAAAGCTAAACTTCAGCACTGCATACCATCCTCAAACAGATGGTCAGACAGAGAGAGTTAATCAAGTGCTGGAAGACATGCTTCGCATGTACGTAATGGACAAACCGACCAAGTGGGAAGATTACTTGCACTTGGTAGAGTTTGCTTATAACAATGGACATCAAGCATCCTTGGGGATGAGTCTGTATGAGGCTTTGTATGGAAGAAGGTGTAGGACACCAGTGACTTGGGATAACCCAGTGAACAGGATTGTGCTTGGACCAGAGTTGCTCAAGGAAATGGAGCAAGAGGTTGTAAAGATCAGACAGAAGCTGAAAGCAGCATAGGACAGACAGAAAAGCTATGCCGATAAGCATAGGGTGAACAGGGAGTTCAGTGTTGGGGATCATGTCTACCTCAGAGTGAGGGCAAGGAAGAGTTCCTTGAAGCTTGGAAGTTGTGCCAAGT